>VXBN01007693.1:0-185987 GCA_013397395.1 Sinosuthora webbiana | reverse complement strand
AAAAAAAAATCAGCTTTTGAAACGAGGGAGGAGTGGCGAGGGCAGCGGCTCCCGCCACCGGCGGACCATGTGCCGGGCCAGCGGCCGTGGAGCAGCCGGACATCGGAGCTGGGAACTATCGCCTGGAACTGTTCAACCCCTCCACTTCATGGCCTCGCAGCCTTTAACCCTTCCTCTCCATCACCTCGCAGTTTTAACCCCTCTAGTCCATCACCTCTACATTTTTAACCTCTCTACTCCATCACGTCTCAGTTTTAATTTCTCTGCTCCATCGCCTCACAGTGTTCAGGTTTTCTATTCCATCGCTTTGCAGTGTCCGACCCCTCTGCTTCATCACCTCTCAATCTTTACCCCCTCTACTCCATCATCTCAGTCCTAACCCCCCTTACTCCCATCATCTCTCAGTCTGTAACCCCTCTACTCCATCACCTCAGTCTGTAACCCCTCTTCTCCTTTGCCTTGCAGTTTTAACCCCTCTACTCCCTCCCTTCTTGGACTTTTACCCCCTCTCCTCCCTGCTGTGCAGCGCTGCAGTTCCCAGTCCGTCCAAAAACTGTCACACTCTAACAACAAGCATGAGGGACGACCCTGAAAAGTTTGGAGAAGTTGGGAGCTGGCAGTGGCCGGAGGTGCCAGCGGTGGTTGGAGATGTCTCTAGCACAGCACAGCCCACACTCTACGTCCCTGCACCCACCTAAAAATCAGTAGGGCCCCGCAGTCAGGGAGGAGAACGGGACTTGGCTCCGCTTCACGAACCCTGCCAGAACTTTCCTCTGTTTATAAACTTTACATATGAGAACTATTTCGTTTAATTGCAGCCTGAGTAAGTCTAAATATAAAATCTGTAGGCAATAGATGGAGCCGATATGGGACCGGTGTGTTTGTATTCAGAAGGGCGAGCAGAGGAAGAGTTAGTTAATGAGGTGTATTGGAAGCAGGACAACTTCTCCGATCCTGCTATTTATTTTACCAGTTCCTACCTCCATGGCAAGACCACAAAATCTCCAAGTCCCACATGAAACTTGCCTCAGAGTCTTCCGTAAATGTTCATAAGTCCTCCCCGAGTTGATTGTGCTATCAATCACGTCAGAGGCCGAAAAGGAGCGGAGGAAAAACTTGGTAAAACTTGTCATCGGTCCGTGCGCGCGCACGGACGCACCTCATATATTACAGGAGCCCCAGCCAAAAACGGGGGGTATCAGCAACGGCTCTTTAATACCTGAGTCTTTCGTGTTGTATTACTTTACTCCAGGCTAAATAGTTGCCGCTTGTTGGTGTATTCCCACAGCAATATGTCATTGCCAAGGAGCATCCCCCCGCGCGCACGGTCCCAGGGCCTAACACTGCTCTCATTCATCGGGGGTTCAGGTTGGGCTGACCCTGCTGGGGCTGGGATGAGCTCTCCCCGGTGCAGTGGCACTGCCCCGGCTCCAGCAGAGCCCACTCCAGCTTCCCAACTGTGTTTATTTTCCTATGAAGGAGCGAAATTGCTTTCTGTGCTCCGGGCATCTGCGCCGTTGGGTTAAGGACGGTATTGTTGCGGGGCTGAATTCCCAGGGAATTCCCTCCCTTTGGGAAAAAAAAGAAGAAAAAGGGGGGAAAAAAAATATTTTCCCAAAGAAAAGCTATTAGTTGAGGCCCACGTTTTGTTTTGAAACACAAGTATGGGCAGAGGTATGGGACATTTTCACTGATCCACTTTCTCCCAGATTTGCTTTATCCTGGCTTTTCTGTAGCGATCCACATTTCTCCTAAGAAAACAGCCCTGTTGTTGAATTTCTGTGCATCTGTTCCAGCGAGACAGTTGAAGCAGGGCAGTATAAAGCAACAGATGCTTATGCTGGCACATGCCTAAATACCCAAGAAAACCCCGACTGCAGGGTGATAAATGGCACAGAGAGGCGAATGTGTATCGCCTTTTCAGGGGATTAGACAAAAGTGAACTGGAGGGATCTTCAAGCCATCATCTATTAAAAAGATTGATAACTTGTAACGTGACATGACCCCCGCGTTCATCTGTAGCTATGTCCAGCGACTGTCGGCGAGGGAAAAAAAATATATTGATTTGTACAGTATTTTTAATTAAGCTTTGTAATTAGGTCAATTCGTCACGGTCTCAATTAGCCCCCCTCTTGGCGGAGGAGGCTGGCGGCGGTGCCCGGAGCCCTTGGGGAAGCGGCGAGAGCGGGCGGCCGGGGCTGACTCTTCTCCTTTCTCTTTTGCAGTCCTGGTACCTGGGATAAAAGTCTCCGCTTCCCACCACGCACCGGACAGACCACCAGACCCCTTCCCACCTCTGTAACACGGAAGCAGCAGCAACGCAGCGCAGCGACTTCACATCGGCGGAAGGGGAGGCGAGCAGACACCGACAGCAAACTCGTACATGGAAATGGCAAACGTTATGGTTGAATGGCAAAGGCCGTAACTTTCTCTCGAGATTTGATTTTAATTTTTCTTTTTTTTTTTTTTTTATTTTTTTTCTTTTTTTTTTTTTTTAGACAACTTTAGGACTGTTGTAATTTCTCATATGGTGCTGGAAATGGTTGGGCTTCATAACTTTTGAAGTGTTTCATTGGTAGTGTAAGCGTTAGGTGACACTGAGTAGAACTAGCCTCTGCTGCTGCTTACCAACTCGCTGTTGTAACACACTTTCCATATGGAGCCTAACTGTTTTACAGTATCCTCATCGGATTTTCCCATACAGGTGTGAGACTTCTTGAGAAATCATGAAACACACTTAAAACCTATAACTTTTGTAGTAGCTGAATTCTGCAATATATAACTTACCGGACAGACATAGAGCATGGTTTTTTTTTCTGTAACAGGTCGGGGGGGGAAAAAAAAAAATGCAGGTTTCTTTTTTTTGTTGTTGTTGTTGTTGTTGTTGGGGTTTTTTTTTCTTTTTTTTTTTTTTTTTTTTTTTACAGTCGGCACTTAGAGACGTAACATGAACCATAAGAGCATTGTCAACAATTTTTTTCCACTCGATTGCAGAGCGATTTAAAACATCAAACTACTACTATTCACTAAAAAAAAAAAAAAAGAAAAAAAAGAAAAAAGTTTGAAATGCTGCACTTACATTTAAAAAAAAAAACATTTTTCAACAATTTTCAACAATTACACAAAAATTCATGCAGAAATGGGGAAGTTGGTCTGTTTTGACAGAAACTGACAGGAATCAATCAAAACAATCGAATTTTGAATTGAGTAAAGTGCAATTTCATTGGATAGCTAAATATCTTTGTAAGATAGAGATTGTTGAAAATTCTATTTTTGTTTTCCAAGTCCTTCCACCCCAGGACTCTAAATTATTGGGGTAAAAAACAGCCTTGCAAGAAAAAGGGGAGCTATTTTTGCTTTTTATGTTTTTTATTGTTGAACTTGTATCCCTTTAAAACTGAAGGAAAATTAAAAAAAAAAAAAACAAATCTAATGGTGCTTTTACCACAATATGTTAACTACATTAAATGCTAATTAATCATTTTCTGTTATCAAAGCACATAACTAAAATGAAATCATAATATCTGTTAATTTTATAAGCTAAAAGTCACTATAATGGATTATGCCAATTCTGACAAATTTTACGTGTTTCCGGCAATATAGGGTTTATCAGTTCTCAAACACCTTGGGAATAAGAGAGAACGGTCCAGAAAGTAAAACACCTTCGTGTCCCTGAACTGGTACATTTTCTGGACTGTGAAGAAATCATTACAGAAACGAACGATGCTGATCTTCTTACAACTTATGCCAGTTCAAAGCAAGGGCACTTGCTGAAGAAGAAAAAAAAGAAAAAAAAAAAAAAAAAAAAAAAAAAAAAAAAAAAACAAAAAAGAAAAAAAAAAAAAAAAAAAAAAAAAAAAAAAAAAAATTTTGACCCCAAAAACCCTTTATCTTTTTTAAAAAAAAAAAAAAAAAAAAAAAAAAAAGGGAAGATGGAAAAAAAAAAAAAAAAAAAAAAAAAAAAAAAAAAAAAAAAAAAAAAAAAAAAAAAAAAAAAAAAAAAAAAAAAAAAAAAAAAAAAAAAAAAAAAAAAGAAGTTTGGACCCCAAACGTCCTGTATCTTATGTACAAAAAAAAGGAAAAAAAAAGAAAAAAAAAAAGAGGGCAAGTGATTTTTTCTATCAGACAGCGGAGCACCCCTTTGCTTCACATGCAACTTTAAGAAGGTTTCCTATACTATACATATATATACGTTCTGGTTGGCGAGTCCAGCTAATCAGAGAAAGTCTCTGCATGTTCTAGTGTTAGTAACTAATTTTTATATAGTTAATGTAGGGTAAAGTAGAGTGCATTAAGACACAATATTGTAATCCCTATTCCAGGCACTTGCCTTTAAACTATGTTTGTTCGACCCTTCAGAAGGGTTTCTACTACTGTCCTATACAATCAAGTAACTGAAATTCTTGGGAAGACACTTTGCTCCTCATCTTTTCCCTGAAACGATGTTTTGTTTTGTTTTCTTAATTTGCACGAAACAAAAAAAAAAAAAAAATTCCATATCAATGTGCCTTGCCCTGGATAGCGATTATTTGTGGAATTGTTGCACATGTTCCTATATTGAAAGGGGTTTTTCCCTAGTCAAGCATTTGGAGACACTTTTTGTAAATGTGACTTTTATGTCAGCCATTGTCAGTTCCAACATCTAGAATTAAATAGGATGTTAGTTGTTCCGCAGATAGGAGTAGTGTTTATTGTCCTGTATGGTCAGTGGCAGTGCTATTCTGAGATCTGTAGATGCTAGATTATCAGTATTTTTGGATGTTGCTGCATTTTACCTTTTATTTGGAGTCTTCCTTTTTTTGTTTTGTTTTCTCCCAGATATATGAAAATATGCAATACCTGCTTATATCATGTAGAAAAGCTTAGCAATTATTAATTTTTCTTTTAATTTTTTTTTATTTGACCAAAGTTGGTGCTGCACTTGACGCAGTGTGTTTTAGGTGTTTGTCTTTGTACTTTTGTGATTTTTGAATGCACATGCAGGAAGGGCTCTTCTTAGAGAAGCAGTCAAACTGTGAAGCACTAAGCTGAACCCTGCTTCAAGCAATTTTTGTTTTACAACTGTTCCTTTCACAAGCAAGCCTTAAAAAAAAAAAAAACTTCCTTTTTCTTCAGATCCCACACCCATTTTTATTAGCAGACTGCAATCAATCCACATTCAATAAAAGTATATAATGCCCATTTTTATATGCACGTTTTTAAACTTCCAAGTTCTGAAAATTGTTTACTGGTTATTCTCTATTTAAGGAAAAAATAAAATGTTTTGGATTTTCATATGTGTCTGATAAGTGGTTGAGTAGTCATTTTGCTCTATTGTATTGTGTGATTGTTAGTATATGGTATCACATCCTCTAGCCAGCATCCTTTGCCTTCCCTATAGCACTTAGCTGGGCATTACTTTATTAAGACATATGTGCACTAAAAAAAAAAAAAATAGCAGCTTTCAGTGCTTCACAGTGAAGGGAAAAAAGCCTAGACAAACATTTTGTCAGAACCTTGCTATGAGACAAGGTATTACCAGTAAATTGGTTGTATATACAATAAAATTGCACCCTTTTTTAAACAAAACAAACTAAGCAATAGTTTGGGCAGTTAGTTGTTTTTAGTGAGCATGTTGTAGTCATGGCTGCAAAGAGAGAGAATTAAACTGCCCACTCAGAAGATATGTAATTTGTATGTTGTATAGTTTTATTGATTACACTGATTTATTCTACCCTATTTTATAATGCAGGACTTTTGTAATGTTGTTTAAATGAGGAAAAATTTCTGTCAAATTAGCTTAGTGGAATTTCTGATTGTTCGTTATAAAGGCAGCGTTCATAGAATTGCTTTTTTTTTTTTTTTTTCCTTTGGGAACTGGATTTAAGTTAAAAACTTTCCCGTTTCCTTTTTTTGTATGTATTTAAATACAGTTATTTTTCTTCTCTCAATGGTATAGCATATTCCTATGCTTGAGAAGTATAGGCTACTGAAGAACCATTGTAAATGGACATTACAGGTATGCTGTATTTTTGAAGGTATTTTTGTCATATTAAGTTTGATGACGCTAAAGTTAGGGAACTCTGAGCAGAATTGCGAGAAAAAGAAATGTTTTAAAGGCTTTAAAACATTAGGTAGGAGGTCAAGGGTGTTAACCAACAGGGGTTGTAAAGTATTACACACTAAATTCAGTTTGCGTTCACCTTCCTCTCACGCAGGAAACGCGGCAGTTCCGTTCTGTGCAGGTGTAGAGAACAAACAGTGTTTTTAGTCCTCCTTTAGAGGAGCGGGGAGGCGAGCGGGGCTGGGCAGGAGGGATGGAGCGTCCCTCCATCCCTCCCTCCATCCACCCAGCCATCCATCCATCCATCCCTGGATGGTCCCGGCGTGCGGGCGGCAGCGGAGCCCCGGCCCCGCGCCGGGCGCTCCCTTGGAGTCACCCAACACCTTTTTTCCCTCCCCGCCTCCTTCTCTCCAGAACTGTCAGACGCACAAATTCTCTGACCTGTGCCCACCCCCGCCCATCCAAATTTAAAGCCCTAGGGATGGCTTAGCGCGAATTGACTTTTTTCCCCAAGTTAATTCCTTTCTTTTTTTCCCCTCTTTTTTCAGGTTTTTTTTTTTTTTTTAATTTTTTTTCTTTTTTTTTGAGCGAGGGCACTTGCTTTTCTCATGCCGCACACCCCAGCAATGCCATTATTATTTATTCTTCTTCCTTTATAATAAAAAAAAAAACAACTTTCGGGCTTCGAGTTTAGGCAGCCATGGTACACTTTGTCTCTGTTGCTTGTTCCCCCTCCCCTTAAGGTCGAAGGGGAAAAGAAACACCAAGTTTTCTCAACTCCACAGTATTCAGTCAGCCCACAGGAATATGCAAAATCCCTCTAACATTTTTTTTTTCTTTCTCTAGTTCTCTTTGTTCCGTATATTTGCAGCTTTGTAGTAACAGTGTTATAAAATATTTACTGTACAAAAATACAAAAAAACCCAGATACATAGCCTAAAACAGTTTTTTTTTCCTTGTGGTGAATTTTTTTTTTTTTTAAGAATGTCAGTTAATATTGTACTTTGCATTGTGTCTCTGGAAATATCTTTTTTTTTCTTTTTTTTTTTATTGGTAGAAGGCCTCCATCGAACAAAATTAAAACCATAACCGGCATGACAATGTAAGGAGAGCTTCAATGGCACCTAAACAATAAATAAATAACAAAATCAACCTCATGAGGTCTGTCGGAGGCAGGTCTTGTGAAGTTAACACTGCCTGCTAGGCAGGATTTTCATTAAATCAAGCTTACAATGCCAATTTTGTCTTGAAGTCAATGCATGTATTACTGTTTGACAGTAAACCCAGCTATGCCATCATCAAGTCCAAGGCTGCGCAATAGTCTAATTAGTATCGAGTACATTTTCCTTTTATTTTTTCCAATAAAAAAGCAGTGGGATGAAAATTGCTTTGATATATAGCAGGTAACATTGAAGCTATTCCATAGCACTTAACTGTAGTGAATACTGTGTCACCAATTCTGAAATCAATTTAATGTTTAATGCAAATCCATTACATGGTGCTATTACAGGCTGGCAAAATGATTTACAAAAATGTGACAACTTGGGCTCAATTCACTCTGCTTTCCAACAATGTAAATGCATAGCAGTGTTTATCTGCATGAAAACTATGCACTAATCTATCTGAAAAAAAAAAAAAAGAAAAGAATATATCAACTTTGGTATCTACTTTCCGTTTACTTCGATCCTTGCCTTTTCGGTCATTGTTATAATGCCAGCTTTAGGACAGAAAGAATTATAAGAAAACCAGCATAATACCTGATATATTAAAATGTAGTGCCTGTGAAATCTGTATTATATTGCTCTTCTGAAGTAAGATTTTTCTACACCGGTAGCCTTCGCTGTCTGTCAGAACCTTCTGATATAGGTGATGTAAAATAACCGTACAATATTAATGCATGCTATTCCATAATGCTTAGTAGCTGTATGAATATTACTCAAAGTTATGTTAGTCTTTTTTTCTGACTTGGTTCTTGTCAGATAGGTTTAAAGATATTTCACTGAGAACGCAAATTCTGTCTTTATTGATTTGGGGTGTTTTCAGTATTTTGGAGGTATACATTTACTTAAATTCAGTATTACTTGTGTTTTGGGTTTTTTTTCTTTTTTTTCTTTTTTTTTCCTTTTCTTTTCTTGGTTTTTTTTTTTTTTTTTTTTTTTTTTTGTTTGTTTTTTTTTTTTTTTTTTTTTTTTTCCTAGAGGGCAGGACATGGTGTTTGAGACCAGAAATCCGTGCCTGGTAAGATTTTCGTCTCGAAAAGCTACCCTAAGAATTCAGAGAGCTTGCTCTGAAGAACAGTTCAAATTGAAGGGACAGTCCTTTATAAACAACCCACAAACGAGACCGAGCTCATGTTGCGAGAGATTTCTTAATGGGCAGCGGTGAACCAGGTACCCATGCTTGACCCTTCTTCACACCAGACTTCCTCATATAGAAAGAAAAAAACCCTTTAAAAAAAAAAAAAAAGAAAAAAAGAAAAAAAAAACCTCATGTGGTTGTTTAGTTTCATGCACAGTTGCAATATTTTTCTTCAAACAAAACTCTGTACAAAAACTTTGGGCCCGATTCATAAAAGCTCCTTTGCTATTAACACGGGAGGCTGGTGGGCTTTTTCTCCTCCAAATTGAGGGTGGGCTTCGCCCTGGCGAGCCCCACTGGCCCTGCTCTCCCTCCCCTTCCCCTCTCCGCCTCCCCCAGCCCCGCGGAGACCAGGAATCGGTGAGAAGGGGCCGTGGAGGAGGCGAGGCAGCGCCAGGACCATGCTCCGAACCCTAGAGGTGCAGGATGGCAGGAGGAAAAAGGGGGAGGACGGCTCCGGCCGGTGCCGGGGGGCTCGGGACACGGCGACTCGATCACAAAAGAGATCTTGTCCGCACCAGAACAGAACAAAACGCGCTCGATCGCTACCTCTGAGCTCTAGAGAAACCCTCCGTCGGGGCGAGCGCTCGCCCGCAATGTGAACTTTTGTACTTTGGATGCTTGGATTTTTTTTATTTTTTTTTTTCTTATTTAGGGAAGACTATTTTCCACTTAGTTAATCTTCTATGCTCGAGCATGAACAAAAACAATTGTGTTGGGTGGAATCCCCCCCCTTTTATCTGCATCCACAAATTAATATGAGGGGAAAAACACAAAAAAAAAAAAAAAAAACAAGAAGATGAGTTTCTAGACGGAGCATGGTAGGGCGAGAGTGCCCGGCTCGGCATCCGCCAGCAACGCCGCTCGTCCTTGTTGCAACTGCTGCCTTGGGGACAGGGCCACGAAATTCTTGGGAAATACAATCAAGGAGAAATCTCCATTTTGGCCGGCTGAGCGGGTTCTCCCGAACTCTGCCCCAGCCCAGTCCCTCAGAGGCAGGTTGAGATTTGAGGCGCTAAAATTTCCACCGGCCGTGTGAAAGATCTGCTGCAAATTCACTTGACACCCGTGTTAATACCATGTCGTGTTCATTTTTTTTTTATGAGTCAGGCCCCTCGTGCCTCTAGTATACTTGTATTGACTCTCATAGTTACCATTTTAGTTTTACTGTGTTCTGTGAAAAAAATTGTAATTGGTTGAGAATCACTGTGGGCATCCATTCTTATTCAACTAAGTCTCCGCAGGTTTTTTGAGCTGGTGTGGATTAGTTTAACTCTTGTATTCAACCATTAGTGCTACCACCTTCTCACATTACAATACAATTACTGGAAGCAAGTACTGCATTTCCTATGCAACAAAAAAGGAAAATAAAAAATTGCTAATGCTAACAGGCCGTGTTGTTATTTACTCCCAGCCGGGCACGGGGTGGGGTTGCGGCTGTCGGACTGTGGGCATCGCAGGCCACCGCGGGCATCAACCTCTCCTGGCCCCAGCCCTGCAGCCTGGGCAGGCTCCCAGGCAGCAGCTTCATCCCAAATCGTGGGGATATTTGGTTGAATCGAGTCACTCTTGTCGCATCAGCCACTCGTCCCCGTGCTTTTGGTGTCCCTTCACACAAAATCGTTCCTCGCACAATACGGGATTAATCCTCAGCAAACCTCTGCAGATTAGTCGTTCAAATTAAAGAGAAGAAGCACACCTAGGAAAGATCCAGGAGATTAATAAATGCTGCAAATGCTACAATGCATCTTTAAATGTAGCTCAACTATAAAAGTATTGTCACATTTCCAAGGAACACCAGCACTGCCGTGGCTGCTGGGATGGATCTTGGAGCTGCTGGCAGAGTTGGCTCTCTCGGCAAGGCTCTGGGTGCAGAAATAGGCAAAATTCAGGTTTTTTTACAAATGTTAAAGTTTCCTTCGAAGTTTTTCACTCTGCAACACCTTTTGCTTAAAAGATACATGCGGAATTTAGTATTTGCAGAAAGGGTTTCTTTGCATTTTTGCCATTCTGGCTGTTTTCTAGGTAAAAGCAGACTCTGAGGCCAATGAAGGGCGAGGGCTGGTGCAGCTCTGCCACTGCCCTTGGGGACAGGAGACAGGGAACACTGTGACCACTGGCCCTTTCCCAGGCAGCACCAGCTGCAACACCAGCTCTTCCATTTTATTTGGGGGGAAATGAGTGTTTTCTAGCAAATGGAAAATAGCCTGCCACATATAAACCACTGGTATTTCCATTCTCACACCTCCACCTCTCACAACCTCCAGAGTTTTGGTTTTGGCCTACAAGGCCAGGGCGGGAGGGTCAGGCTGGGCACAGCTCTAATGTCACTGTCCCCAGAGGGGACCCTGTCTGTGCCCCTCGCTGTATCCTGGTCGCTGCCTCCGACGTGGGCAGAGCTGGCACCGATGCATGGTGTGGCAGCTGAGGACAGGTTGGAGCCTGTTCAATTTGGCTTTTTTTTCTCATAAAGGAGACCAGACAGTGAGGAAAAGCCAAATCTGTCCTCAAAGGAAACACAGTACCCCAGGCAGGGCTTGCCAACAGCGCTGGCCCCTTTCACCCCCACAAGCTCTGGGAGGAGGGAGGAAGAGGAGGGGGGTGAGGGTGCTGAGCCTGTGCTCGCTGTCCCAGTTGGGCAAAAAACAGCCCAAATGGTGGTGGTGGTGCCCCGTCAGCTTGGAAGTGAGCCCGGGTGTGGGCCAGCCTGCCCCATGGGGCTGCCAGAGCTGGATGCTTCCCCCCAGCACTGGCTGGGGAACACGGGGGATACCGGGATGGGAGGGAGGGACAGGCACCCACCCGTGTCCATCACTGCATGAATAGACACAGAAGAATTAACACCTGCTTTAAAGAAGTGCGATTACAGCACAAAGGGAGGTGTCGCCCATCAGCTCTGACTGCTCACCACTGCCCATTCCCCGTTCTTGTCCATCCCTCCCTAAAAAGTCATTCACTGTTATTTATTTAATTATGCCCTTCATTATTGAGGGTGTTGGCTGAGGCTGCCCTGGGTTTGGTGGAGGAAGCACGAGGGGTGCCAGAGGTGACCCTGTCCCACCAGGATTATGGCCGTGCTGGGAGTGGAGTGAGCACCGTCTGGGGCTCAGGCACCACCCCTCTGCTTTTCTCCCTCCTTTCCTTGCACATTTTCTTCCCCTCCAGCTTTCTGGCTTTCTCTTTCTTCTTGTGGGAGAAAAGGTCTCCATCAGCATCTAAGGAAATAAATCCCATTTATTATTTATCGCAATCAAAATGTGTCAGCCTGGCTCGGGACGCAGGAGGAATACGCAATAGGGCCTCACAGAAATCAAAAACTTTGGCTGGAAAAAAGCACAGGGTGGTGCTTAGGCAGGGAAAAGCAGGTGTCTCGCCCTGCTCAGAGGGAGATCTGGCCACTTAACCTCTTCCTTAAATGCACAGGTTCCTGTTGATGCAACTGGAACAGGACTCACTGAGGCGATGGGTCCGTCCGACGTCTGCTGAAGACCAGCCAAGACTGGAAATATTTATTGGTTCAGTGCTTCAGCAACGCTGTATTAATTGCAGCTGATGTTTTGATGGGCATTTAGCACACAGGTATTGATGAAAATGGCACCACTTCATCTCAAAATTAACTGCTTGGCCATTCAGCAACGGGAGCTGATAAATCGTGGCAATAAATTTGCCACAGAGATTTATGCCACTGTGATTCGGGCCCACAGGCACACTTTGGTGGGGACAGGGACCACGGTCAACGCCCTTCATTCCTTATCCATACACAGGTCCGTGGGGATTTTCAAATGCTCCCAGAAATTTGGGTGAAGGAGTTTTTTAACCTCTCAGGTCAGTTTTGGTGCTCTTTAAAAATCAGGAATGCTCAGGGGGCCAAGGGACCTTCCATGCCACAGGCAGCTGGAGGCATGGCCACCTCTCCAGCAGCACAGGGGGTGGTCTGAGCCACCTCCTCTTCCTCTGGATCAATGGAAACAGAACCAAGCTTTTCTCATTGGTGTTATTTTTATGGAGGCCATTGGTGAGGAGAGGAGCCACCTGATAAACCATGAAGTTATCCCACTTTCCTAAAAAACCTTTGAGAAACGGAGTCAGGCTGCTGGGGCTGCAAAAGGGAAAGATGTCATTTAATTATTAGTAGTAATATTATTAGTAGTATTGATATTATTATCATCATCATCCTCTCACTAGTGCTGCACTCAGCCTGTGCTTTATTAATTATGTCCCATTCTACCCTCACAAAGCATTGCTGCCATTCAGGGCAGCCCCAAAGCCACCCTCTTTTCCAGGCTTTTTTGGATTTTTACAGGATTTGCTGCAGGAGGGACACAGCGTGTGGGCAGGGGCTGCAGCCCACCCTTGTGCCACCGAAATATTCATCTGTGGAGGATGAACGGCAGCTCCCTGCCTTGGGCGGCAAAGAAATTGGAAAATATCCCTATAAATGTGATTCATAGGACACAGCACCTGCCTGCACACTGCATTATCCAAACCCATTAGGGTGAGGGAGATGCAGCCAACTATTCTGGGATACGGGGTTTAATTTCCCCCCCTGCTCCATTGTTCCTTATTTCCCCACAGGAATTTCATATCCCGACACCTTTTATGCCTTCCAACACTCTTCCAAAATTCTTCATGTTGTTAACCGGGTGGAAGAGGCCCAACTTTTAGGGAAACTTCAGCTGGATGTTGCATGTATAAATAAATGTGACAAATTTAATAGGGTAGGATAGGTATTTGAATTATTGATTGTTAAATATTTAAGCTGCAAGTCCCCATCCATCAGCGTGTGTGAGAAGGCTCGGGGCAGATTTATGATGCTGGAGTTTTCCTGGTTAGCTGGCACTTGGCATTTCTATTAATTATAGCCCACACATTCAGGGTTTTTTCAGGATTTGTTAGAAGTATTTATAAAAGATGTCCCTATTATACCATTTAAATATTGTTTGTGCAACTGGAACGTGTTTTCTATTGTGGATTAATACCCTGTTTGATTTAGGGGAAAATTAAATTAGAAGGTGTAAGTCTCGGGAGACAAATGCTTTATTTGAGAAGGGTTTCCACCACTGAAAAGCACAAAGTTTTTTTCTTTTAGATATAAATATTTTGCTCCGGGTGTTTCCCGGGGTCTGCAGGTGGGTGGAAAGGCTTTTAAAGTGCCCTTGGTGACGGGGAGTGGGAGAGGAGGCACGTGGTGGGGAGGGGGCAGGATGGAATACGTCCTATTTATTAATTTTAAAGGATTTGAGGCCTCCCCCTCTAACTATTTCCCCGGGAAGGATGCGAGCCCTGGGGCAGGAAGGGTCTGTGTGAGGGAGGAAACCGCCCGGGGCCGTCAGGTCAATAACGCGCCTCCGAAAAAAAAATCCCTCCCGAAGTCTGGAGCTGTGTGATGGATTGTAATTGCTCAAGAAGAGCCATTACAGCCCGTTAGGTCAATACTCTGCATTTCCAAAGTGCTTTAATTAATACATGTTTACATCAGGTACAGCAGGGACTTCTCTGAGCCGTGGTATTAGGCCAAGAAAGGCTTCAAACTTCCATAATTTGGGCATGGGGGGGGGCATGAGTTTAGTCTCTTAGTTCTTTATTGCACCTTATAAAAACACATCTTGATGTCATGAGCAGCAAGAAAATCTTCATCCAGCAAGAGCAACACATCCCCTCTCACTGGGGCAGTGGCCAGGGGGTCCCACAGGGCAAGGGGGGCCCCTGAGGCTTCACCAGCTTGCCCTCCACAACCTCCTCACCCTTCCACTCCTGGTGGTTCTTTTAGTGTCAAGAAAAGTTATCAGCAAGATGAATTACTGCTGCTCCAGGGGAATGAGGGATGCTGCCAGTGGGGAAAGCACCCAGGCACTCCAGGTTATTTGGGAGAGGGTGAGCCACACCCTCCAAAGCATTTTTAAAGAATAACTTCTGTTTTCAAGCAACAAGTCACCCATCCTGCTCGTGGAACCTCAGGGCTCAGCCACCTCCCTCTGTTACCCACCCTCCTCCTGGGTGCTGCTGTGATCCTGAACATGCAATTAAATATATGAAGGATATTAATTAAATTAAAATATAATTACATGTAAGATAATTAAATATGAGGAGGACGTGGACCTGCTGGAGCAAATCCAAAGGAGGCCACAGGGATGCTCCGAGGGCTGGAGTTCATCTGCTCTGGAGCCAGGCTGGGAGAGCTGGGAGTGTTCACCTGGAGAAGAGAAGGCTCCAGGGAGGGCACAGAGCCCCTTCCAGTGGCTAAAGGGACTCCAGAAGACCTGGAGAGGGACTGGGGACAAGGCATGGAGGGACAGGACACAGGGAATGGCTTCCCACTGCCAGAGGGCAGGGCTGGATGGGATATTGGGAAGGAATTCATCCCTGTGAGGGTGGGGAGGCCCTGGCACAGGGTGCCCAGAGCAGCTGTGGCTGCCCCTGGATCCCTGCAAGTGCCCAGGGCCAGGCTGCAGCAACCTGGGATAGTGGAAGGTGTCCCTGCCCATGGCAAGGGGTGAATGAGCCTTAACATCCTTTCCAACCCAAGCCATTCTGGGATTCTGTGGCTGCTCAGAGCTTGGTCTGGTGTTGGGATCATCGGGACATCACTCATGGGACACCGATTTACCTGCTGGAGTAATTCCAGGTCTGTGCCTTGATGTGGGAACCAAAGGTGCTCCATCTCTCCTGACTGTGCAGGGCTGGGAGCTGCCCAGCCCAGAGGAGCCCAGTGACCAGCAGGTAACTCTAAAAAAAACCTCAAACTCTACAAGCTTATTGATTTTTTTTCATTTTCTTTTTTTTTTTTTTTTTTTTCCCCGGCAACCACAAACGAGAACCGGCGCTGCTAAAAAATCACTGGCTTATCCACAAATTTTAATTAAAACCTAAATAAATCATTTTGGGCGCTGCACTTGCATACAAACAATGCGGGAGATGGCACACTTACAGCGGCCTGTCAGCGGCCGCTGACTAATGAGTGGCTGTGAAAATACAACCCGAAGGGCCCGGGATTGAAAGCAGATTCCTCGGCTAACGAAGGGCACATGCGACCCCGCTGCGGCCATCGTGACAGAAGGCACCAAAACCAGCTCTGGGGGCTTTGGTGGGGGAGTGGGGGGAAAGAAAAATTTCGTTAAGGCTGCAGGCCGAGGTTTATTAAATAAAGCGCGGCGGGGAAACGCAATAGCGCAGCTGCAGCCTTTTCGCCCAGCGATGGAGTCATGTTTTCCCCTGTCCTTGCAGCAAACAATAACCATATGCTGGATTTGTTACCAAATGTTTATTTTATTCCTTCATTAGTACACAACGAGGACTTGGGAAAAGAGGTTTCGTTGCTCCGAGCGCTTGGGAAGAGCTTTTAACCAGGCCCCAGCTGTGCCGTGTGGAACTCGTGCTGCTGCCCGACGCTGCTTGCAAGGTTGTGCTTTGCCTTGTGTCACCACGTGTCCCTGCTGTACCCCTGGATCCAGGGGTCCTGCCCCTGGGTGGAGGAGCCAGGATGGATCCATGAATCACACGGTTCCTCCTGTGTGCTTGTGGAGGAACATGGTGCTGTGGGGAGGGCGGCCAAGTGAGACCTGAAAAAACTCTTCAGCTCTTCTGTCTCTCAAACAAACTCTTCTCCCGTGTTCTAGAAGCTCTCCCTGTCTGATGTGACAGGGAATACCTGGGCCAGGGGTTATGGCTCAGCAGGAGAGAATTCCTGGTTGTGCACTGGAGGAGAGGCCTTGGCATGTGCTGGTGAAGCCACGAGGTGCTGATGGCCAGCACAGTTGGGAATACCAAGATCCTCACAAAACTTCACAAGATCCTTTTTTTGTGGCTCACAAAAAGCCTTGGAAATGAAAGCTCATTTCCCGTGTTCGCTGTTCCCTTTCTACAAGCAGGCCCTGGCCCAGCTCTGCTCAGAGCACTCAGACTCACCTGTAGCTGCTCCTCCAAGGAGGAGCCCATGGGACACCACTGGTGCCTTTGATGCTTTGAGAAGGCTGAGCTGGAACAGAGACTGGACAGAGCTAGAGAATAAAGCAGATATTTATTGAAAGGCCTTTAGGGTACACCTTGGGCAGGACAAGAGCCTGGCCAGGGCTACACCCAAGGTGGACCCAAAATGGTCACAAAATGGTCACAAAATGGACAGCCAGTCACGAGGCCTTACACTTTTATAAGTTTTGGTCCATTTGCATTTTGGGGTTTAATTGTCCAATTCCAGCTCCAGGCTGTGAGGTCCCATCCTGCTTGTTCTTCCCTCCAGCCCATCCTTGTTTGTGCTTTTGGGCCTGAAAGTTGTCCTTGGTGTGCAGCAGGAAAAGGATTTGTTTTGTGTCCTTGCTCTGTGAAGAGAGTTTACTGACACTTAATAGGAGGCTCAGAACTGTACCTCTAGGCAGCACAGGGTCTGAAAAATACGAAAGCTAAAACTTAAAGCATCACCTTCAGGGATCCTCCCTTCATGGACCCCATCCTCCCTGCATGGACCACCACGGGAAGGTGTCCTCCCAAGGCCAGCATTCCTGTTCCAACCAGCAAATATCCACAAATGCTCTGAGTCTGGCAAAACCCCATTTTCTCAAGGGAACACCTCCACCAAACAGTTAAGGCAGACCTTAACTGTTTCAACGTTTGGGGTTTTGTTTCAAAGTTTGGGGTTTTCCCTGTGAAAGGACTCTGAGTCTCCAGCCAAGAGCTGCATCTCCCACACAGGCATGAAGCTTGGAGCCACAGTTCCTAAAAAACACCCGACAGGACAACTCTCCCAGCAGCAAATGCTGCATTTCCACGACAGCATCTCCCTGTGGCAAAGCATTTCCAGCAAAAAGAAAGGACTTGTCCTGCTCCCAAAATACCCAAAATTATGCTATTTCCACCAAGAATGATGCTGTTACCACCAAGAATGATGCTGTCTCCACCAAGAACAATGGTATTTCCACAGGAATGATGCTATTTCCACCAAGAACAATGCTATTTCCACTCAAGGAGGATGCTATTTCTTTGGGGGGGTGATGGTAACTCACCCCAAAGCATCCCAAGCAAGGAAATTCCTGGAAATGGGAGCTGGGCCACCTCGCTTGCCTTTGCTTTTGGGGTTTTTTATCCCCCCCTTAAAGCTGCCTCGTGAAAAGAAAGAAAAGTATGGTATGTGTGTGTTGCTCCTGCAATTCAAAACCTGATCTTGACTGAGAAAATCAAACCTCTCCCAACTGCAGAACACGCTCGTGGGAACAAGATGTGGAGCACATGAGGCTGTCCTGGGGAGAAAGTTTGCTAAAAATAACATATGCAGATTATGTACATAAAATGTCATGAAATATCAGCACAGAAACCCGTGTGGTGGTTCAGGCTGTTGCAATTACAGCTGAAATGGGCCAGATGAAGGACACACAGCACTGGGAGTGTCTGCAGAGGGACCAGGAGTGGGGCCAGCTCCTCTCTCCAGCCATAGCTCAGGGACCACATCTGACAGAGCCAAAACAGAGTGGAATGGGGCTTAATTTTATGATTTTCTGGCTAGGGAGGGTCAGGTATAGCCCCTGGGCTGCTCTGAAGCCCTGTACCTGCAAAGGGTCTGCTCCGTGATTCTACTAAATCAGAGCCAACTCCATTTTGCTTAAATATTTAACAATATTTAATATTAAGTGAAGAAGAGGCAGAGCCTGACCTGGGGTCAGGCTGGGCTCGCCACAGGGACAGCAGCAGCACATCCTGATGGCTCTAACATGAGGAAAACTTGCAGAACAAAATCCATATTCCCAAATACTTGGAAGTGTGCAGCCTGAGGGAACACACCCACCTTTCCCATAGCTGGGGGCTCCTGGAGAACCGCTGCATTTCTGCTAACAGGAATCATCATCTTAAAAAAAAAGAGAAGAGAACAGAGGAGACAAATTAAATAAAAGATGAATATTTCATGAAAAATTGACAGCTAAGAAGAGTTCGTCCATTTGGCAATCGGTGGAAACAGCCCAACACCATTTCTACCAGCACAGAGGGCTCCAGCAGGACAGCCAGAGGGGGGAATGCCATTGCCCCCACCATCCTCTCCCAAAACACAGGGATGATGGATTCATTGCAGCTGAGCTGTGCATCCCCCCCGACACCCCTGCAGCCCAGCCCTGCTGCCTGGGTACATATTAAAATGAGTTATGTAGGTCACCGTGTGAAAACAAACAGTGTGTGGATGCATGCAAATAACACAGCAGAACTCCCAGAAAATTTATATCGCAGCCAGAGGACTGAGGAAGGAGCGTGGAAAATGTCAGCCACGTTATAATGCCACCCCGAAGGGCTCTGGGGGGTCTGGCAGCCCTCCTTAGTGCCTCAGGGAGCCCTGGGATCCTCCCCTCCATGAGCAGAATGAGTTACTGGGATGGTTCCTCTGGCACAGTAATTGGTGGGGATCTGCTTAACCCGGGATGAGGGATGAGCTGGGTTAAAAAAAAAAAAAAATCACCATTTTTTCTGAGGTTTTCTGTAGAAGCAGAGGTGTGGGTCACAGTCACAGCCCAGGGGAACTTCCACAGCTGGAAATCACGGGATCGTGGAATGGTTTGGAATCATGGTTTGGGTTGGGAGGAAGCTTAAAACTCATCCAGTTCCACCCCTGCCATGGGCAGGGACACCTTCCACTGTCAACTATCTCAGGTTGCTCCAAGCCCCATCCAGCCTGGCCTTGGACACTTCCAGGGATCCAGGGGCAGCCACAGCTTCTCTGGGAACCCTGTGCCAGGGCCTCACCTCCCTGCCAGGGAACAATTCCCAACATGATGTCCAATACTCCTGGAAAGAACGAGCTTTTTCCCAGTGAGGCTTTGGATGTGGGGCAGGAATGCTGGTGAGGTCTCCCATTCCCTGTGGTCCAGAGAGGAGAGGAGAGGAAAAGGCTGAAATTATCTCAGGATGCAGCACTGGGATGCTCCAGTGGCAGAGCCTGGAGGACAAGAGCTGCTGGCTGAAGTGGGATTTGCACCCAGTGCTTTTGGAAATGCTGGGATGGGGCAAGCAGAGGAACAACAGGAGTGCCAAATCCTGCAGCCTGGTGCTATTTGGGAAGCTGCAGCAACTAGGAGTTCCCGTGGGAAAGGACATTTCTCATCATTTCAGCTGCAGAAGCAAGGCTAGAAAATGCACGCTCTGGAGTCAGGAGACAAAGAAAATCAGATAAAATGTACTTCTGTACTTCTGTACAGGATTTTGAGGTGAGACTCATGACTTTTTAATGGACTGGACTGATTTCACTCTCATTGTGTCGCTGCTGGCTGGTGCAGCTCCAGCTTCTTGCTGTCCAGCCAAGCCAAGAATCTTTTCCTGCTGCCACAGGGTGCTCTCCCAGATATATTCCCACATTTCAGCCACAGGGAAGGGCACAGGATTCATCTGGACAGGCAAAACCTTACACAGTTCAGCCAAGAATACATTTGAACTCCTGAGGTCAGCAGTTCAACATTGTGCTGTTACCAATCTCAGATATTCCATTCCCTTCCTAAGTCGTCATCAGGAGACAAACCAGGCATGGACTGATTTGGGGGATCTCTCCTTGGGTCAGAAAGGACTTTACAGGCAGCCACAGCACTGCATTGGAAGAGGACTGAGGGACATGAGCAGCCAACCGGATCATCCAGCTCCAAAATCAAGGCACGGAGTGACAGCAGCTGAGGAAGTGAACAGAGCTCATGGGAGCAGCACTCTAAGTCACCCCCGTGCACTCTCCTTCAAAAACACCACTCTGGGAAAAACACTTGGTCGAGGGAACCAGAGGTTTTGGGTGCTGGGGGCACTTGGGCTTTACCTTGTTACATGCACAAAACGATGGGTTGGGTATCTCCCATCCCCTGCACGCACCCGGCTTTGCCGGCTGCCGTCGGCACAGCAGCTTTTAAGGAGAGTCTTTGTTCACCTAGGAGTAAGTAATTGGTCAAATTTAATTCAAAGAGGGATCAATTAGAACAGGTTGTGATAGACAGTTAGGTCACCGGCAGCTCCTATAAATCGCGGGTAGAATTTCCTCCTTCGCCATCTACCAGTTTGATGTAGGAAATGGCTCATTTGCAAGCTAAAGGTTTAATTAGGAGAAAAAAGAAGGTCAGCAGAGATCAGATGTGAATTGCAAAGTGCTAAAGAAGTTTACTGCAGCAACGCATTTATTGAGAGCCGTGCTATAGATCTGCTCCCTCTCTGTCCGGAATGCTAATAGCACCCCTTTGAATCCTTCCTATCAACAGAAAATTCATCGATAATATCTGGGATGTTTTAAAACTGTTTGCCACGTGGTTTGTTTTTTTTTTAGTGATAATCAAGACTCCCTTACCCATCTAGTTAATTGTGGATCCTTCTTTCCAGATCAGGTTTCCAGAATGTGACACCCTTTGGGTTGCTGTTTCCTCTCCCATCCCTGGCAATGTGAGCCTGGCAGAGGGTATTTATTGCTCCCCATCGCCAAGGACATCGTCGCAATGTAAATTGGGCCAGAAATATCAATATGATGAAAATTCATGGCGTTTCTTCTTCCTCACCTCACTGTACTCTGTGTGGTTCTTATGGATGTGTAAACTGCAGAAATAAAGGAGTTCTGCACAAGCTCTCTTAAAAGCAATGGCAATGACAGTAATGTGATTACACGAGGTTTTGGCTCGGTGGCGGCAGTGCTGAGCTGGCCCAAGGCAGCAGAGCCTAAAGTTAAGCCATTCCATTGATCTCAGCTCCTGGTCCATGGGAGAGGGGTCCAGGAGGGCTCTGCATTGGTTTGGGCTCCGCAGGTTTGGGGAGGAACAGGCTGTTCCTCCCTGTGTTGTTTTGGACACTGGGATGAGCAGGGCACTGTCAGGATCTGCTGCTGCTCCTGCAGACGAGATGAGGAGCAGCATCCCTTCATCAGCAGCAGCAGCTTTAAGCTGGGACAGAATAGATTTAGATTGGATATTGGAAAGGAATTGTTCCTGTGAGGGAGGTGAGGCCCCGGCACAGGGTGCCCAGAGAAGCTGTGGCTGCCCCTGGATCCTTGGAAGTGTCCAAGGCCAGGTTGGACATTGGGGTTTGGAGCCTGGGACAGTGGAAGGTGCCCCTGCCCATGGCAGGGGTGGGACTGGGTGGACTTTATGGTCCCTTTCAACCCAAACCATTCTAGGATTCTATGATTTTGTGGTCTCCAGGATCCATGAGTGCTCCCTCCTGCTGTCCCTGTTCCCTGTGTCTCTGGGGGTTCCCACTGGAGAGGATTGGCATCGGTGCTCTGGGTGCAGCAGTGCTGTGACTGCCCTTGGCTGGGGCCTCATCAACAGACACAGATGCAGCTTCCAGCCTCATCTGCTCTGCAGCTGAAGCTGGGAAGGACTCAAAGTCCAGAACCACCAGGGGTCCAGGCATCCCAAACTGTCATCATGAACACTGTGATTTGGGGCCCCATTAGATGTCACACATGATTAATGGCTCTGCACAGGGTACAGCAGGACAAACCCTGCAGAGGTCCAGGGACAGCCACCAAGGTGGAGAGAAATCAAAATGGCAGCTGGGCCTGGCTGGGAGGACAAGAGCAATTTTTCCAGTCACTTCCATTTGTTCCAGTATCACTCAGTCCCCCGCCCAGTTTGATGTGAGGCTGCAATTCCGCTTTAAGCAATGCTCTGTGAGAAAGGACAGCTATAGCAGCTCCAACTGCACACTGATGTAATTAAACAGGCAACCTTAATTCCCAGCACCTGAGACTCCAGTCCTGCGTGCAGGGATGGTAACACTGATTTCAATCACTTTCGGCAAAGCCAGCAGTAGGAACAACAGGCAGAGGACAGAGGAGGCTCCTCGCTCTTCTGGAGGATCAGAAACTCACCACAATTATCAGTCAACACTTCCAGCTGTCTGGTAAAGGCGAAAGCAAACACATCCCAGCTCTGAGGTGGGAGGCAGCAGAGCTGTAATTATTTCAAAGTTTAACTACTGCCTCCATCGCCAGACACAGAAACGAGGACAATCCCAATGTATCCCGCTTCCACCGACAGCGTGTGATGCTCCTTGTGCAGCAGTTCAAGTGGCTTCTAGGATGCTTCAGACTCAGGTGTGAGGTGTAGAAAGCATTAAATTAACCATTTCCTACCTTCAGCAGCCAAGAGCTGCGTTGCCTTGGAACAGCCACATTCCCATTAAAATATTGGCTGCTGTGAGCCTCATGAGAGGAGCAGGAAATTCCCTGGGCTCAGCTGAGTGTGGGGGGGGAAATCCAGGTGTTCCAACACCCAGATCGTGTTTGACATCATAGAGACATCAGAGGGAGGATGTGGCAGACCTCGCAGTGTCCCTGAATCACTGGCTCACACCTCTGTCTGTCCTGGTTTAAAAGTAAGGCCTCCAAAATGTGATCTGGCTGAGGGACCCGTGTGGGGCTTTATCCCACGGGCTCCTCCGTGACAGGAACGGCGCAGCTCCGAACGTGGGCCATGGACATGGCTGGATTTATGGAGTGTTCATTATTTTAATAGCACTCATTGACTTAGGGTCAAAAATCTTTTTCCAGCATCTTTTTTTTTTATTTAAGGAAAGAGCCCGTATGTCACAATCTCATGCCTCATCTAATTGGGTAAGTGTTTCCTTTGTCCTTGAAACCGAAAAGTAGACGGCGTATCCAGGAGCTACAGGATGAAAAAGCATCTGCCTTTAGGTATTTGGCAGGCCTCAATTAAAAACCTGCTGCCTGGGATATCACTTTTTCTTTAATTCTGACCAAAGGGCTTCTGCTCGGATCCAAGCGGACGGTTCTGAAGGTCGAGCTTTGGGAATGCAAAAAAAAAACCCAAATATTTTGGAATAATAATTAATGTTTTACATACAACAGGAAAGAGGCCTGGGTCCATAAGCCCAGAGTCACGCAGGAGGCACAGGAAGGACTCACATGCTCGATCCCCTCCGAGTGTTTCCATAAACTCTGCTCAGTCCACGCTCGCCGCACGGCTCCCCCCCGCTCCCGCCTCCACAAATCCAGGGCTCGATATGCACAAAACACTTCCATCTTTAAAAAATAATTGAAAAGGTGCACTCTGAAGTTCACTGGATCGATCCCACTGAATTTATTTAGAAGACACTTCATTGTGTCAAAGATTTAATGGCGAGGTTACGATGGCCAGCCTTCAGAATGTCAATGCGCTGCAGCGGGAGCGTTGCAGGGAATGCTAAAGCCCTCGGCAGCGCACGCCCGAGCAGAACTGCCAGATTTGTGAAATATGAAAATTATTACACACAGTTTAGATAAGACACAGGCTGCTGCGGGAAAAAAGCAGCGCAGGGGCTGGAATTCTGCGTGTGCCTTACGAGTAGTGGGATGAAATTTTGCAGCCTCCCTGCGGACTCCTTGGCCAGCCCCTTCCGTCCCTTCGAGCCCTCGCTCCCAGGCTGCCCCTTTGGAAATGTGTGTGTCTGGACACGAGCAGTATTTCCCGGCACACTTGATTAAATACCTCCCCTGGTTATTTATTGCACATTAAACAACATCTCTCCTGCACGTACCTTGCTTGGACAAAAGCTCTTTGCTCTCAAGTGCAGAGCTCAGCATGTCGTAGGCCAGAGCACTGCGAGCCTCCGGCAGCACCCATCAGCATTCCCTGCTTATTAAACACCATTTCTGGAACCTGAGAGTTACCCTGCCTTCCTAACAGTTTACATTTCTCGGTGCCTGTGATACAGTTTTAATGCAGAAGATACCCAAAGGTTTCTCTCTCTCTCTCTGTCCTTGGGGAATCTCCGTGTTCGGCGCTGCAGGAACAATCCCGATCCACCGAAGGACTCCCAGGCTGTAAAGTTTCATGTGAAGTGGGAGGGCGGGGGAAGGAATGACAAGTCCTTTTTACTGAAATTCTCTCCCCAAATGGATTTGGCAGAGCCGGGCTCTGCTGATCTTAAAGCAAGGTTTATCATTCGTGCAGGCTGCTGCCTGAAGGGGGAAAAGATCTTTGAAGTTGTTGAATGATGGAAGGGTCTCCCCCCTCCCCTCCCTCACACACATTTTTTAAGGGTGGCGACTGGGAGATGCTCAACTGCCCTGAGTCAGGAAATTACATGACAAATTAAACAATTATGTGTTTTAGTGCTGAGCTTCTATTTAAACATTTAGCATCAAACGTGCTTTTTAGCATGAATTCCACGGGCGTTTCTACTTTCCCCACCACCTGTAATTCCGCACTGTGTTATTTCCCCCGCATCTCAAGAGCTCCCCTGGTCCAGTATCTACACCTTGAAGAGGTTTCTTTATCATTTAACTTTATTACAGAAGGCACTACTGCCTGGACACTGTTGGAGTGACAAGGACTATTTCCTTAATTACTGTACATTGATAATAGCATTTACTCTGGCAGCTCCAGTGCTATTCAATCAAGCAAGATTCAATACAAAAAAGCTGATTTGCCAAAAAAGAGATTAGCATAAGTGCCTACAGTCACATTCTATTTTTGAAGGTAAAGCTACTGTGTCTGTGAGCTTTCTTGTGGGAACTTTATAAAGAGAGATTAATCTAGTTTATCTCCTTCAAAACATATTTGGGGAAATCGCGGAGAGTCACTGTTTAGGCTCTTTTGGCAACAATTTTCTATAAACACGTGAAATAAAGACCTGCACAGAAAGTGCTAATCAGCAGCAGGAAGGTGTAATTTTTTCACTGAGGTGGACGTAGACATTTGTGGTGAAAAACTCTGCGTCCCCCAGTTTGCTGTTGCTGTTCTTTGTCATTTAATCAAGTGGTGACTGTAGCTGTTGCACTTTAAAATTAAATGCTATTATTTATGGTAGAACTTGTGCTGGTTAAAAGTGCAGAGCTCAGCACTGTGTACGTTTGTAAGCAGAAGGTTAAGCAGGACATTTTAAATGGTAAAGCAAAGGGCTTAATCAAGGCTGAAGAGCAAAATACAGTGGGATAACAGATATAGTAAATAGGCATTAATCACCATACAGGCTTAATCCAGGTATTAGGCAGTCTTGGGGCTAATTCGAAGACTCACTTACATAAGAACTCGTTCTACCAACCCCTAAGTAAGTGAATAACTTTATTCTTAGGAGAAAACTTAGCAGTGCTAAAGGCCCTTGCACTATCAGGCCTGAGTTATATATTTGCAAAATGATCATCACACAATTATTTTGCCTGAAGGGGCTTTCTGAGTCAGGAGGCATGTGGAGGGAAGGGGGTTCAAGAAAGGAAAAAATTGAATCACAGGAGCATAAGGAGCCACTTTTCCATGTGGTTTTTTTCCCCTCTTGACACTGTCTATTACTGTGACATCAAAATCCGAGCTAAGCACTTCTTGCCAAAGATGGACCAGATAAAATCACGAAGCCAGTATCATCTCATGGGAGACAGCTCACTGTCTTAGTGCCAAATTTAGTGACTACAAATCCAGGCTTAGAACATAGTCCTTCCCTAGCCATAATCCAGCACTTGCACCCTGGATTTCTGTTTAACTACTGATGACCTAAACTTTGGGGCTTAAGAAGATAATTGCACATCCATAGGTGTGGAACTCAGTGAAAAGAAGTTCTTTTTATTGGATGCTCAGACAGATTAAAGTTCTTCCACATTTAACTTTGCATCAGGAATTCCAGGTCTTTGTACAAACAGACACCTCTCATGTACTGACACAGCAGGGTGGATTTTGGCATCCTGGTCAGGCTTGCTTTAGAATCCTGGAATCATGGAATGGTTTGGGTCGGAAGGAACCTCAAAGCTCATCTGTTTCCACCCCCTTCCACAGGCAGGGACACCTTCCACTAGACCAGGTTGCTCAGAGCCCCTTCCAGCCTGGCTTTGAGCACTTCCAAGTGTGTTCCAGGCCTGAGGAACAGCAGACCCAGGGTTAGCACCACACGGCCTAACCTGAGGAAATGGGGAGGGCATGGAGGTGGGGAATGCAGTGGATGTCCACGGTTTATCTGCTCAAGGAACAGCAAGATGAAAAAAAAAAAATACACAAACCTTTAATTGTGAATGTAGGAGAGGGACAGTGATGTAACTGTTCCCAGGGAACACTATTCTTATTTTGTAGAGGGAGGTGAGCCAAGATACTTAAGCTCTAGAGAACCTTTAACACAGGAAGCTATTTATCATAACAAGCTTGGTTGATACTGCTCCCATACTGAACCAATTAGATTAGCCTATTTCGTCATACTTCATAACTTGGGATGATAGGTTTCCAAGCATGGTACAGTGCAGTAATTGAATTTTGATCAAACACACATGGCCCATAACCCAGTATGTGAAACTTTCAGAACAGTTCACAGCTTTTAAATATCCAGTCAACATGTTGCCAAAAGTACAGGATGTACTTGATGCAAGTGGGAGAGGAGGGGGGGGGAGCACGAGTCCACGCCGTAACTTGGTACAGCTGTAAAACAAACATTTTTTTGTTCCGATTCTGTTCCTACTTTAGCGAAGGAGCGGGGAGGAAGACAGTGAATGTCAAGTAAGTCGTTTTTCTCCCCAGCCCCCACGCCCCTCAGGCACACATTCCCCTTTTAACATTCTTAGATTACCACAACCTTTTAAATTCACTCCACTGTACTTACATACTGTGTTAGACACACCAGCAATTATGGTTGTTAGCATGACACATCCATTGCCTACACTTAGTTAACAAAATAACTTAAAAGTCGCATGCATCAGCCTCTTAATAGGGTTATAACCAATGGGACCCTGGAATGAAAGCCCTAAAAATTACCCCCCACCTCTGCATTCCCCAGGTCTCTGCCTTTGCCAGCACAATCCACATGGTGGGCAGTCTTGTCTGGCTCAAGGTGAACACTCAGTTTTTCAGTTCTCAGTGTTCCTGCCCTATTTTCCCCACGGTAAACTCAAGGAACTTTGAAGAAGACCTTGTGAAGGAAACAGAATACATTAATAAACACGTTCCTGTGCCTTTACTGACTCAGGGGCAAAGCACCCATTGCAGAGCAGGTTTGTGGCATGGGAAATGTTGTGCCAGAGTTTCTTTGGAGCAAGTCGTGGCTATCCATATCCAAGCTGCTCCCTGGCCTAAAAGGGAGTCTGGCATTCTCCAGCAGTGAAGCAGGACATCACCCACCTCTGCTGATGGTACTGACAACTCCTTCCTCAGTTTTAAAATCATAGAATCACACAGACTGGTTTGGGCTGGAAGGATCTTAAAGCTCATCCAGTGCCACCCATACCATGAGCAGGGACACCTTCCACAATCCCAGAGTGCTCCAACTTGGTCTTGGACACTTCCAGGGATCCAGGGGCAGCCACAACTTCTCTGGGCACCCTGTGCCAGGGCCTCCTCACCCTCCCAGGGAACAATTTATTGTGTGACTCTAATCTAAATTTCCCCTCTTTCACACTGACCCCACTGCTCCTTGTCCTGTCCTAAGTTTGGAATGCTTTGACCCACAAGCAGCAGCCCCAGATACCTCGGTGCCCCAAGGGGGAGCCACCAGGGCACCAAATTGTCATCGAGCTGGTGGCAAATGACATAAAAAAGCTGGGAATTCCTGCTCCATCCCCGCAGAGAGGGCCGGCTCTGAAGGTTCCCCCCAGCACCGCCCGCCTCGGAGCCATCTCACACACCTGCTCCGAGCACAGCTGTGCAGGAGCAGCAGCCACAGGTTCCAAGGGGAGAAACGGTGCTTCTCCCAGGGAGCAAAAATGCAAGGCTCATTTCGTCCTGCCGTTGGTTGGGGACAGGTATTTCCTGACTGCAGCCACCCCCCTGGCAGGACAGGGTGCAGAGGACACGCTGGATCTCTTCTCCCTCCCCACCCTGCTGCCCATTAAGTTATGATACTGCAGAGAGGAAAGGAAAAAAAAAAAGGAAAAAAAAACCCACCAAAAAGAAAAAGAATTTGGTGCTCAACTTAATCAGACTTGGACCAAGTCTCAGCTCAAACCAAGGTTAAATAGGCCTGCTCTAAGGTAGGATTTATATAGCAATTACAGTAATGGAAACTGAGCTTTATAATTCTTATACTGCCTAAAATTCTGCTGTGTCATATGCATCTGCAGAGCCCGAGGAATGTGCTGCTCGGAGAGCACTGCAGTCCTGAAAGCAGCCATTCAAATGGATCATGGAGAGTTATTGGAGCACGTGGATGGCCGAGATTTTCATGAAGCACAAAGAGTTACCATCAGAAATCCTGGGCAAAAGCAAGGAGCTGGTATCTGAGACAAGCAGTATTTTTTTTTTTATATATATATATACTTTATTTTGTTGGGAACGTTGAGAACTAGATCTCCATCAGACACGGTGGAAACAGCGCTGAGTGTCCTTTTTATCCTTGGATTTCTTTCCCTTTGCTGCAGTCTTAGGTCCACAGTGCAAAATGCATCTTGGCCAGCCAGAATCCTCGCAGCCGCTTTTCCAGTTCGCTCTGTTGTAGTGCAAGGAAAAATACCCGGTGTGCTAAGCCTGTGCCGCGATAAAGAGCAACTCGGGAAGATTCGGGGATCTGATAGGGGGTTTGGCTCCACCTTCAGGAAGCAGAAGGCAGAGAGACAACGCGGGGTTGAGTTTCAGACGTTTCCCGCAGAATCCGGAGCCTACCACCGCATCTCCCTGACATCATTCCTGCCCTCCAAAGGGTCCCTGCTCGGATTTAGCACAGAATCCCTGATCTGATGCCGTGACCTTTCTACATCCGTGATGCAGCTCTGAAGAGTCCACCTCCTCCTGGAAAGAACTTGAAGAACTGGGGCGGGATGTCCAAAGGGAGCTGATAGGTGGACAAAAAGCAACAAAAAGCAACAAAAAGCAAGTTTTAAGTTGGGATGCATGAAGTGTATCAAACGCCATTAGCCATTCGCACTGTCAGCGCTGAAGTTCCCCCGCAGAATGTGATTTTTTTTCTCTTATAATTCCCAGAGATTAGGAAGGTTCTCTGGGTATCACAGATGGATTGAGAGGAAGAAAGTGGGAAGAGTCTTGATCATATTTCAGTCTAGCAAAACACTTAAGCATATGCCTAAAGTTAAGCTATTTTTTCTCCTCGGATTCAGGCAGAAGATGCAAACAGAACAATCTCTTATATTTCACTTTTTGGCAGACTCTGGTGCCAAACCCAGAACAAGGTAGCTGGTTAGAGAGCATGATTTAAATGAATTTAAATGGTGCATTTTTAAAAGAAGGAACATAGTGACCACTTATAATAACGAAAATGGCAGAGTAGTTAGGGATGACACTGAGTTTGAAAGTCTGTGTGATTCATTACTAAAATAATCAGCAATCACACAGTTAGCAACAGTCCTGTGAGGCAATGGAAATGCACGGTCTTGCCTCTGGAATTTCCCCAGCTGAGTGCTGGAGCACCCAACTTTATTGTATTTAACATCACTTTCAGGAGGAAGCAGGTTTGAAAAGTGCAGAGCAAGCAACAGTGCAGAGATGGCCTAAACACCTAATGAATCTAAAAATAAAAAAAAAACTCAAAAACACTGAGAGGAGATGGGAGCAGACTGAATAGACAGAGCTGTGCAAGCAAATATAACTGAATATACTCCTGAGGAACAAAGGAAACAATCCTTGATGGGGTGACAACAGATGTTCTCCAAAAAAAAAAAAATTCTAAGGGAGCATTTCAAACACAAAGACCGTCCTGTGGAGCTGAGAACTTTTACTGGCAGACTTACAGGAATACATCTTTGGAAACAGAGTAAAAGCTAACATTCAAGGTGTTATCAGGTCCTGAAAGCAGCAGTGATATCTTCATGTAATAAGTGGTGGGTGGTGGTGGGGAGGGAGATGGTGAGGATAACAAAACGCTGTCACAGGAAGTTGCTGTAGCAGAGTTGTGGTTTTAATCCCGAGAGGAATAACCAGTTTGTTCTAAAAAACCTCTATGAAAAGGAGCTGTAGACACAAGTGAGAGATGCACAGGTTAGCCCAGCTGAAGGGATGCAACCCAGAGTCATTTATTGGTGCGGTCAGCACACTGAAGTGCCACCACTTTGGCACTGTGGGAGTGAATGTGGAGTGCCCAAAGCTGGGTGTTTCTCCCAAATACAGCTCCTTCAGGTCATGGTAAAGCACGTTGCAGAAAATCTTGAATTGGTCATTAAAAAAAAGGGGGGAAATAGGACGGCTTGTAGAGTCATTTTTGAAATGACTGGACTCTAACTGGTAGTTTGGGAAGATTTGGGTTTAATGCCTGGCCTGGATCTGCAGCATCTTCAGTGCACAGTTTTATCTGAGTTTTTAAAGGCTGGGCACCTCAAACTCTTGTTTTAAACTCTGGCCTTTACTTTTTATGTTCTTTATTTTTACAGATACAGAATAATACTTCTTTGCCTAGTTGGAATGTTGAAAGGATTCCTGACTATCTGCAAGGCCAGCAGATATCATTTTATCTGGGAACGAGGCAGGAGGACAACATACTACATTGTCTAATTATTTTCATTGCTTTGCAACTGTTTTGGGGAAAACAACCCTGAGAGAAGATTATTCCAGAGCCATCAGAGCTACAGAAAGACTGGGATGGACAACTTGATTGACAGGAGAAGGCTAAAGCAGGCAGCAACACAAAAAATCATCATTGGACAGACATTTTGATAAATATTACTGCAGCCAATTCATTATTAACACAGTGGGACAGCTTTACATCTTGCATCACACTTTTCACAGCCCTTATGGTAAACATGCCATATCTGACAATTACAAGATGAAAACAAAGACCTCACTAACTGTCTCCTGGCCCTGCAGCGTTATCTGCTTGCTCAGTTAACCCTCTCCCCACTTCAGCTGTGCAGCTAAACGAGCAGATAGAAACATATTATACATACATTAACATTTATTGTGTGTTCATATAGAGAACACAACCCCATGAAAGTCCCAAAGGTTAAGCAATCTGTGGCACTCATCCCTAAAAGGCTTCCCACACATGGCAGAGGGTCATGGCTGAGGTGGGAAGTTGTCAGGACAAGACAGAGGATCAAGGGGAATCCCTTCTGAAGGGGGATTCACCCGTGGCTGTGTCCTGGCTGTGGAGGCAGAGTGTGAGCAACGAGGGCTCCAGCAGGGAAGGATCCCACTGGAGGGAAGGATCCCACAGAAAGGAAGGATCCCACAGCAGGGAGGGATCCCACAGCAAGGGAAGGATTCCACAGCAGGGAAGGATCCCACAGCAGGGAAGGATTCCACAGCAGGGAGGGATCCCACAGAAAGGAAGGATCCCACAGCAGGGAAGGATCCCACAGCAGGGAAGGATTCCACAGCAAGGGAAGGATCCCACTGGTGGGAAGGATCCCACTGGAGGGAAAGATCTCACAGCAGGGAGGGATCCCACAGAAAGGAAGGATTCCACAGCAGGGAGGGATCCCACAGAAAGGAAGGATTCCACAGCAGGGAGGGATCCCACAGAAAGAAAGGATCCCACTGGAGGGAAGGATCCCACAGCAGGGAGGGATTCCACAGCAGGAAAGGATTCCACAGCAGGGAAGGATCCCACTGGAGGGAAGGATCCCACAGCAGGGAGGGATCCCACAGAAAGGAAGGATCCCACTGGAGGGAAGGATCCCACAGCAGGGAGGGATCCCACAGCAGCTCTGATTTCCTGGACTGGCAGACACATCTTCTCTTCCCACACAAACACTGGATCTTGGATCAGCAGCTCTTTCTCTCTGCTGCCTGCTTGGCTTCTGGGATTAGCAATCGCATGGACCTCATGGAACTAAAATTGTATTTTCATCTGATTCCCACAAAACAGCTCCTGGAGTTTTTTACAAAGCACAACCTGGATTGCTGAAATCACCAAGTCAAGCCCTGTGCTACTTGTACACCTGGAGACACATTTTAGAACGGAATCTTGTGTGATAAGTTGCCCAAGGCTATTTTTTTATGAAAACATCCATGACATCTTCCTATTTTCACAGCTTCATTATAAGCTTCAGGGTTGGAAAAACAAAGAGCAGACAAGTCTCAGGATGATCTTAGGCAGGAGATTTTATTTGATTCAAACATCTATTTTCCATCCACTTCCTGTCTGTTTTTCAAAGTATTTCAGGGAACAAAACTGATGAGCACAAAGAGCATTCAGTGAGAGAGAGCAAAGGGAGAGAGAACAAATATCAGGCAGGGGAATGGAGCTGACAGAGTGTTCTTGTCTCTTTGAACCCACAAGGAAAATTCATGGCAGGAAGGATTCCAAAACCACATCTTTCTTGCGTGAAGGAAAGAATTAACCTTAAGCACAAAGTATTCCTGGTGGTTTATTCTGATTACGTGACATGTCAGGTTATGCTGATTTGGGGGAAAAAAAAAAACGGGATTTCTTTACAAAGCTTTCTGTGCACTGGGCTTAATGTGGGTTAAAAAGAGCCTAAACCCCACAAATTGTGCTTTCATAAATCCATTTAGGAATCTTATTTTTGGGAAATCCCTTAAAAATACAGCTTGTGGATATATTAATGACAGGTTGAAAGTTTCGCCTGAAAAACAAAAAAACAGCCCAAATTTTTGTTAAAAAAAAAAAAAAATTACACTGGAGTTTCTATGGTGTGGGTTTCTCCCTCAGTTAGTGCCAGTTTTCATTAGAAAGTGAAGAGAATGCTTAAAATTGGTCAAATAGCATGAAGATTTTGCTGACATGTTTTCTGTCTGTGTGTACATACTTTTCCTGAAAGGAACATCCAGTGAAATCCTGGTTGTCCGAAAGACTTTGGTCAAACAGCTTTGAAAGACACTGAATTTATTGCAGTGAAACAAAAGTGACCCAAAATAAGAGCCTTTTAAGGGCTTTAGTAGTACAAAGAATTCACTCCTTTGACACTCTGTAGCTGTAAAACATGCACACCAATTTATCTTCAGAAAAAAAAAGTATTTATTTCAATATGGATGGTTGCAAGAGAAGAAAGAAAAAAGAATCAAAAGAAGCGGAACAATTATTTCTTTTTCTAACCTCAGGGCACCCCGACATCCACCCTCCTTTTCTGTGATGTGTAATCTACAGTTCTATCCATATTTCTACTGTTGATCAGCGCTTGACCAAATTTTGCAACTTGACCAAAATTTAAAGAAATAATTGTTTCAATTAACAGAATTTCACAGGCTTCACCAAACCTAGAGATTTAGGGCTCCCTGGGTTTTAACAGGATGGGAAAAAAGGCAGTTTGTGTGGTTGGGGATACTTACGTTAATTTCCAAACTGCCACATGGACAGGCCCCCAAGTGTAATCCTGGCCCATCCATGCTTAAACTCCTATCACTTTCAGTGGAATAAATATCAGCATATTTATTATGAACAACTCTCTCTGCAGCTCTCTGTAACGCTCTAAATGACACAGACACATCAGTGCAAATTGCAACAGTCTGCACGTTTCACAGATGATGTAACTTAGCAACAGACCCTCTGCTCCCAGAAACAGAGCAGTCCCAAAGTTCCACCTTTGAGGTGAACTTGTTCACGGGAGGAACTTCCACATTTTATCGTCTTTGTTCACCGCGCCTTTAGTATTTCGTTCTGACGAGGGGTGACCAGGAAATCCTCAGCGATTCCAGCAGACCCACTGGACCCAGCTGTAAAAAACAAACAGCACCTATGGATTTGTGCCACTCCCTGCCAGAGTTAGGGATGTCAGGGATAGGTCTGCATTTTCCTGAAGGTTGCATTGGTGATGGTGAGGCGGGTCAGCCTGGCCCCGTAATAATCGATGATGTAACTGGAGCCGTCGGAAGGGCCAACGATCTGCAACAGCAAAAAAAAAAAAAGAAAAAAAGAAAAATAAGAACCAAGACTTTTCAATACGAAGTGAAATATATACTTTGTGCTAATGTCTCAATTACTGCTAATTTTCCCATCATAAAATTAGTCATGCTTAATTAGTCAAACAGAAACTAGATTTATTTTGAAGTTATGCTGCAGTTTAACTGTTTTAGCGAGCGCTGTCTCAGAAGGAACATTTCCCCTGGGCTTCTAATCAACCAAATTACACAGCCAGGCACTGGGACTCGGCTAATCCGATGAGGATTTGAGGCACAAAACCAGCCTAACAAATGAGTGGGCTCCAAACCACTTTTCCTGAACAAAGGAGGGTCGGCAGCAGAGAATTAGGCTGATGACAAGTGTCTTTGAAATACTGAACAGGTAAGGAATGAAGAGGAGGAGGAAAAGATCACGGAGTTTTTGTTCTGGGAGTGCTAAATTGATGTGGAGGCACCAGGGAGATCAACAAGGAGAGATGAAAGATACTCTCCACTGGATCTGTAAGTGCTCTGAGGCAAGATCACTGCGACAGCAGAGAAGGAATTTGAGAATGCACACAAAAGACAAGATACAAAGTGCACACTTTTAAAATATTTTCCTACAAACCCCCAGAAAGAACTCCCATATCCACAATGGATTTTGAGTTCATCAGAGCCGATTTGCAATTCATGCTAAATGGCTGCGCCGTTGAATAAAACAACTTGGCAATTTCATGATGTCACAAGATGTCACTCCAGCTGGGGATTTAACCCTCCAGAATCCCTCAGTCACAGCTCTCAGCTGATGTGGGGCTTGAATTTGGAGGAGAGGTGGAAAATGCAAGTGGCAATGTCTCCTTTCATCAGCACGAAGCACAGGCAAACACAGAACCTGAGGATCCTGGGAACAGCAGGACATCCCGTGCTGAGTCCAACACTCTGCCTCACATGAAGAGGTTCTGACCACTTGAATTTATGGTGCTACAGCTTCCAAGCTATTCCTTGTCAGTATTTACAGATGGCTAATCTAAGTTTTAATTCCAACAGCAAATCTATGGATATTTTGTGGCTATATTCTACAACATCAATCTACAAACACAGCCAAAAATGAACGCCTTGATTTTTCAATATCCAATGGTTCTTAAGGCCAAAATGGTAACAAAGTGTTAGTAATCAAATCAAACCTTAAAAAAAACCAGATTTGTATCTTGTTTGGAAAGCCCTGACTTACCTGCATTGAAATAAGTATGAAATCAATTAGGCTCCCAATTCCACAAAACCCTACAGTGCAGAACTTTAACAAACCTAAAAAAAGAAAAGTAAAATTCAATGTAGCTTTAAGCAATCACTGGGATTTAATCACCGGTGGCAATCACGTCCAAACTTGCCCCTCATCCCACAAAATGTATGTGTTTATATATCTATCTAGAAGCAGACCTAAAATTAAACTTCTTTAATTATTAGGGGAAAAAAACCAAACCACATATTCACATTTCTACATCCTGAACTCACTTTAAAGATTTTAAATATTAACCTTTTTTTTTTTTAACATCTAAATATTCTTAAACAAGGAAAGGCAAACGTTGATCATCAGGTTACTGAAATATTCCTTTCACTGAGGCACAGACAGAAAAATCCCATCTCGAGCTGTAAAATTTGCTTATGATTAGAAAGAGACTTTCTATCACCTCGTGAGTTGCAGCACACACTGATTTGATTTTCAGAACATGCAACTTTGGAAAACAATCCTTTGTGTAATTTTTGTATTTTTGCTGAAATATGAATTTCTTTTTGAATATATATAAAAAAATATATAAACACTTGGTTTTAAATGGTATTCAAAAATGTTGGTTTTTATACAAATAAATGAAAGATTACTAGAAAATATATGGGAATAGCAACTGACAGATGAAAGTTTTATTGGAAGTTGTCCTGCAAGGCAGACTTCATTTGGAAAAAACCTTCAGAAAAAAGAGGCTGCCTTAAAAATTATATATTTTTTAAATCAATAGTCTCTTGTACAATGAATGTAATCCAGAGAGTACTGTATATATTATGAGTATTATTTCAGGGAAAAAATTGGGTTAATCCTCTCTCTCCAAAGCACCAAGGTGTCCCACAAAGCAGCTCCTCTCCCCCAGGGCTGTTTATGGGGCTGCCTATGGGGCAGAGGAGGGGAGGAACTGCATCCACTCTGCAGGAAGAGCATCCCACTACCTGGATTTGTCTCTCATGGAGGAGAAGTCCAAGTGCATCCTTCCCTGTGAGGCCCTGGCACAGGTGCCCAGAGGGGCTGTGGCTGTCCCTGGATCCCTGGAAGTGTCCAGGTTGGGTGGAGCCCTGCACAACCTGATCCAGTGAAGGTCTCCCTGCCCCTGGAACGTTCCAGTTGGGATTTTAGGAACCCAGCAGATTTCTTACCACTGCTGCAGCTCCACTTTACTTAAGGACTTGGATGGAGGAGAACTGTTTCTGAACCTGCCATTTATTTCTGGAGTGCAGGGTAAAGTTGGGTTTTTTTTTTCTTCCTCCTCACTTCCCTCCCTACAAGCAGATCACGCTGAGAAAATAAACTGCTCTGAAGCACAGAGGGAAAAAATAGTGTTGTTCTACAGTAATAACTCCTGGTTTGGTTCACAGTGTGTGGGAGAGGAAGAGGCTGCCTTCCTGATTTCTTCATACTCAATAGCTTGTTTGTATTTGTGTGCTCTTTAAACAACAGAGAAGGGGAAAAAAACCAACCAAAGAGCATTTACAGTCTTCATTACACTTCCAGAAAAGATTTCAATGCTATTAACCTTTCTTAACCATTTTTTGCCAAGGCACAGATGACCTAAGAAATCCCTAATCAGCCACTGTAAAGGAATCCAATGGGTTGATTTTTTAATTCTTTTCTACTCTTACCTATTTGCTTTTGCATTCTTTACCTTACAAAAGATTGAAAATTTGGCTTTGGAAGAGTTTAACTTTAAATATTAACTTTGGTTACTGGCTACAGTATAATCCAGTAGGGTTAAAGCATCAGCCATAAAGAACTTCTACAAAAAAATGAAAGATTTATGAGTCTATATTACCACAATATATTAAAAATAATTACTGCAAATTGTTATCCCAAATCCAGCAGTACAACTAAATAATGCACCTTATTGACTGCTTTCAAAAATGGATCTTTTTGTGACACAGATGGACAAAGTAAATGCTAACTACAGAATCTCAGGCAAAAAAGACATGTGTTATTCAAGATTATAGAGAAGGACAGATAATGTCATTTAAAAGAGTTGGCATTTAATGGGCAGAAACTCAAAATTTCTGGCTGAAGTGACAGCAACACACACAGCTTTTTCCACATCATTGCTCCATCCTATCTGTACTTAAATTCACTCCCATTGTCCAGCTCAGAAACAAGGCCAGTGAAGGCAGTTCTGTCATAATAAGGTATTTCCATTACTTTAAAGCCAGTGGCACCATCATCCTGGGAATGAGGTCCTAAAAACCAGAGAGAGGTTTTATTAGAAGTCCCAGCTTCTGCAGAATTGTTATTAATACCATGAGTTATCTTGAAGGTGTGCATTTGCCAGAATAAATTCCATCTCCCAAAACACCAGGTTTACTGTAAAATTTGTCCATTTTTTTTTTCCTGGTGAAGTCAAGTCTCATTTAAGGGTGGCCCATGAGGCAAAACCACTTCTGCTCCAGTGCCTCACAAAAAAAATGCTGTGGTAAAACATCAATGCAAAGCAAAACTTTGAGTAGCAATAACCACATCTGCTTATTAGGATTTTATCTGCTGGACACTACATCTCCATTTGTCACCACTCCAAAAGAAGAGCAGGCTGAGGATAATGCAGCATTTTATCTCACTTGACCATGAAGTAAGGAGTCTAGTTTTAAATATTAAAACTGTGACTGTCAGCCTTCATTACTCAAAATATGAGCATTCACATACAACTCAGTCATAAGAATAAGATTTACCTCAAAGAAAAAATTCAGGCATCAACTTACCTAATGCAGGATATCCTAGATAAAATCTATCTGCTCCCAACCATCCAAGAAATAAGGACAGAGCCACTGCCACTTTGTAGGAGTATCCATTTCTGCCAAAAGAAACAAGCAATGTAGATAATGACTGCAAAATATATCCACTCATACTTTTGATTGTAAAAGTAGTGACACATTTTCCTGCTGCTCTGGTTTCAAAAAAAAAAAAAAAAAAAACAACAAGACTTGTTATTTATCTTCAATTAACTGCCATGGAATTGATAATGTTAAGCTTTCAAACTGGGAAGGCATCCCCCATAAAGGAACCTCAGCTGCTGCAACTCAAGTGTACTCTTGCAGAATACAGATTATTCTGAAACTAAATGATGATTTCTTGTCAAGACATAATTCAGTTGCTGATCCATCCCCAGCTTCGCAGAGCACTTCCTGAGAGTTCAGCCCTACTGAGACAAGCCCAGGAAGGCAGGAGGTGTGTGAATGCTGTCTGCAGGCATTAGTCTCACACGCAGCCAAATGGAGAGGAACAGGACAGGCAGGTGAGATGTCAGCAGAGACAGTAATTGCCACGAGATCTGAAGGAGAAATGAACCATGGCCACCGGCTAAAGAAGCTGCAGGAAGGATTCAGCAGAAAGAGTAAGGCACGGACTCACTCATTACACTGGAAATGGCACGAAGTCACAATGAAAAGAACTGTTGAGAGTACAAGGACGCACGGGGGTCGAGAGAGGCGCTCTCAAGTCAAGCTTCCCATGGTTAGTCATACAAAATAAACAGATAGAACAGACTTCTTCAGATTTACCCTAATTGGAACCATCCTTGCCAACAGCTGGAGCGATGCAGCCACCAAACCACCTGTTAGTGCAGTCCCTGCTGGAGGACTTTGCACTAATAAGGGAGCTAAAAACATATCGCTCTCAATGCTGGAACTGCTGCCTGGGCGAACAGCGAGCTCCTGCACGGCAAACCCAAATGTAATTAGAACTGAAAAACGTTCAATAATTCACTGTTTTGATACGTGCGCTACGACGTGCCAGCAATTATTTAATAGGCCCAAATTAAACTCTTGGTTGACAGTTGAATAAAACAGTCTCAAAAAGACAGTAGCTGACAAAAGTCCAAGCACTTTTATTAAGCATTTCCAATGCCAAGTAGAGACCTACCTTTTTTTGCTTATTATCTAAATTTACTGACTTTAAAACCTAATGGCAACATTAAATGATTAAATCAGGACTCTTACCTCAGTATTTGTTACTTGGTGTTTATTAGCAACACGGAACACCCAGGGCATTCCTGGAACTTAATGTAACATAAATTATCATCTTTAGAACTGTCTTGTTTCCACTGTAAGGAACACTAATGGGTTTATTTAAAACTTGAGGTACACTGTTGGAAATTGTTTATCAGCTACAAAGTGTCAACAGCCCTCCAAGGATACTAAAGCATAAAAAGAGCTGTTACATAAAAAATGGGAGCACGGTTTAATTTTTGCTCCTGATCACAACTAGTAATAAAGTGAGCCCTTGCCTATGCACTGAGATGCTTCTGAAAGCACAACAGTTTCTGCAACCTCATCAGCATCAAACTGACGGGCAGAAGAAATCCAGTAGGAAGGGGAAGCATGAGAACACTGTAACAAACAAGGCTGCATCCACTCTGGTGTTTCCTTTGCCTTACTCCTTCAGATAAAAACATGCACAAGGACTAAACCAGTGAGAAGGAAAATGACACATCCTGGGCATCTGAAGGAATTTCTACAATTGGGTAAAAGATGCAATTTCTTGTCAGTTCCTCTTTTGATTTTCTCTTGCTCCTCAGCCTCACCTAACCTTTATTTTTCCTGCACGCATTTCTTCCAGCTGCCATGGTAAGAACTTTTCCTCCCAGCTCTTGCACAGCAGTTGACAAGAGCAGGTGCTGCTGTAAGTTACTCTTTCAGGGTCTCGTGGCTCTGCTCAAAGACCTGTCCACACTGAACCGCACAAATTTCACAGAGAATCATTCCACGGCCTCCTTTCCTGGACCTGCAACACTTGAACAATGGGCATTTCAACTCTGCAGCGTCAGGGCCTGCACATATTAAGTAAAATATATGATAGATGCCAATGGGGGATTCTAGAATTTGACCAAAAAATAAGATCTACCCCCAAAACATCTGATTAAAGCCAAACCTAAGCAATCTTGACTCCCAGTACTTCTTTGCTGGCAACCTTACAAGCTTTTCCTTGAATTATTACCAGGGCAACTGAACTTGAACACATCCACTCACACAAACACGTAACATCTCCTGGTCTTGCTCTAAAATAACTGGATCCCAGAACTTAGCCAAAACTAAATCCCATTTTTGGCTAAGGACAACTTGCTGATTTGTCCTTCACAGAAACTGGGGATGGAGATTCACCTGCTGTCCCCATGCTGGGACAACCCTGCCATGGGAAGATGCCTTCTCAAACTCATTTTCTGGCTAAATGAGGTGCAGTTATTCCTACAGTTACAGTTTCTATCAAAACTCAGTACAATGCTGGAAAATCTCCAAAAAGCAATAAAAAAAAAGCAGGGCTATTGTTGTAATAGTAAGCTGGAGATTCCTGCTTAAAACAATATTTCTAACACTTAGGTAACATTCAAAGTGCCTCATAAAAGGTCTATCAGTGACTGGAGCACTTTTTAAATAAGTGTGCAGATGAAGGATGGGGATATTAATCTTGCTGCCATTTTTTACTGGTTTTAGGACATTATGAAGGACATGCTCATGTAACTCTATCTATGTTCATAGTGGTATTTTACTGGAATTTTCAGGGCAAAAATTTCTCTTTCTGCCATGCCAGCAGTTGGAGGGCTGGAAAAGTCACAGCAAGTTCTTTTGGCAGTGTAACCATTGATTATTCATGATAAATAATAGTCATGATCAAGTAACAGATACTGTAAGAAGGATGATATTTCTCTGCCTGGATTTTAGTAAGTGAATGTAAAGAAAAGCTACCTTTAAAAAGTGTTTCTAGAGAATATACTAAACCAAAAATATATGTATACAAAAAAACCCTCCAACCATAAGAATTACCATCTAATCTAAAGAGGAAGCAATTTCATTAAACCAATATAGCTCATCTTCTCCTCAGCCCCCATCACAGATGGGACTGAAACACAATTGTTTCTGGACAAAAATGTGACTGACGTCTACTTTGCTGGCATTTAAATTTGATTAGATGTAATAATATGTTTTCTTCAGTTTGCTGAGCTTTGACTGCTGAGAAGACTAAAAACAGAGAAAATATTTACAAAACTAAGAGGCAGAGCTGTACTTCTGAGTTAGGCAAATTACTGAGCAGCAAGTAGCACACCAGAGTTATCTGCCCACTGGAGTGATAGGGAGTACCCAGTATTACTGGAGTTTTAATTTCCAAGGGTTCCAGTAGGACAAAAGAGAAAGGTTCCAGTGTGAATCCCAGAAAAACAGGAAACAAATGGCAGTGACAGGTGCTGGCTGGTCATTAGCACTGGCCAGTTGGAACATTTATTGGTATCCAGAGCTCTCCATCACTCACAATGTGCTTTAGAAAAAACGAGGTCCATCATTCATGTACCAGAAACAGGCTCTTAAAAAAAAGAGTGGATTGGATTAAACACAAAAGTTGTTTCAAAACAAAGAGTTTCTCTTACAGATTTTGGGGAGAGCTGCAGAAATCTTGAAGCTCCCCTAAAATTCATGCATAACAGAACTTCAGCTGCAGCTACAGGCAGAGTTTAAACTGGCACGAAGCACTGAGCAGCACAGCCCTGTCCAGCCCTCCTTTGTCCTCTCTGGTTTATCCTTGAGTCACCCTCATCCCTGCGCTGGCACGAGCCCTTGAAGCCACTGTACTGTGACACAAACTGGGGAACTGATCCAAGGCAGCTCCCTGATGTCCTGGGGTCTTGTCAGGGAAGGGGATGGAGGGTGTCCCCAACAGCTCCTGCCAGCAACTGGGCTGATTTTAAGCACACATGAAACGTGGCCTCAGCATCCGGAGCAAAATTTTGCCAAGCTGAAGTACGAAGTAAAGCAACGGTAAAAGAAAAAGGTAAAACAAAGACACAAACATAACTAAACAAAAAACCAAATAAAACCAACCAAACCAAAAAAACCCTCAAAAACCACCAAAAAAAACCCCAAAAAACCAAAATAAAAATCCCCCAACCAGACAGATTTCCCTAGAGCAACATTTAGAGCAACCTGGTCTAATGGAAGGTGTCCCTGGTCATGGCAGGGGGGCAGAATGAGACGGGCTTTAAGGTCCCTCCCAACCCAACCCTTGCCATGACCCTCTGTTGCATCCCTGTAGTGTTTATTACAGGATTAACTACTGGGAAAAACGGGCATGGTTGTGTTTTACTTCTATTCTCCTTCTGCCAACACATCATACGATTTTGGACAAACTTCAGTTTTTCAAAAGCGACGAGTACTCACACATTGCGACACTCGATAGGCTTGTAAAATCCAACTTCGTTTCCCGTGAAGACTTTCTCTATGCCAAGGTGATCTTTGCAAATAATATTTGGTGCTGGCAGACACTGAACTGAGGACAAAAAGGGATTTGGTTTTAAGCTGACACTCAGAGCAGTTTTCTGACAACACACAAGTGAAACAAATTAAGTTCCACACTTCGCACACAATTACTTGCTTTAAAATATTGTTTTAAGCCAGTCCTACCACTAACTTGTAGTTTTTCCTTGCTACATGTTAAGCAAAATATACAAACTAATTGCTGCCCAAATTCTGTTGTAATTCCCACTCTGGCTTCAAAAATGAGTCACTGAGAAATCTGAAGCTGACACACAGAAAACATTTTCATCATGAGAACAGCCAAATATTGGAACAAGTTGCCCAGAGAAGTCATGCCATCACCATCCCTGGAGGTTTTCAAGGTCTGACTGCACAAAGCCCTGAGCAACCTGGTTGGAATTCAGTGCCAACACTACTTTGAGCAGGAGGTTGGACCATGCAACTTCCTGAGGGGTCTCTCTACCCAAATTATTCCATTATTCTTGACTCTTAGGGGAATCAAAGTGGAAATCACAGCAGAAAGTCACACCTGCTAAAGTTTGCAATATACTACCAGAATATTAGTCACTCTCCAGTGCTGTAGCCTGTTGTTTTAAAGGAAAAAAATTCAGTCCTTAACCCACTTTCTATCAGCTTTCAGTTCTTGTGAGTCCTGTTGGTTAATTCCAACAAAACTGCAAGCCAGGTTTAACATTCTTTCCAGATTTTCCAGCAATGCACACAGGTAAGATATGGATTTTTTTAATGCCTATCTGTAATACATAGGGACAAAAAATAAAGTAAGATTTGAGTTACGTGTGGACTTAACTGATAAAAAACCTTACATGGATTTTATACCCCATCCCTGGAAGTGTCCAAGGCCAGGCTGGACAGGGCTTGGAGCAGCCTGGGATAGTGGAAGGTGTCCCTGCCCATGGCAGGGGGTGGAATGGGATAATCTTTAAAGTCCTTTCCAACCCAAATGCTACTGATCAATGGGCCTAATCTAAGGCAATTACAAAAATACACATTATTTCTTGTAAAGTAACTTTTTCTTACTTAGCTAATACTGAAAAAATAAGCAATTCAGATACTGTGGGGACAATCTAAAAACTGGTGTGTGTGTGTAAAAATGCTACACAAAGAAATAGTGTTAATTAATTCAGCAACTTGTTCTACACTGAAGCTTATCTCCTGTTCAAAAGTGCAGTGTATTAAATACAATCACATGGTAATTAGTTAAACAACTGATAATCTTGAGTTATGATCAATCTCAAACTATGCAGTATTTTTTTCTGGTCTCCGACTGCCCATTTATAGTCAGGGACACAATGTCAAAATGATGGAAAGAACTGAAAAAAACTTTTTAAAGGATCCATCGTGCAAAGTATTAACATCCAGTGTCTGAAATCATTTGGAAAACCTTCGCTATCCCAGAAGAAAATCATTCAACTTTTATAGAAAGCAAAATATGAAAGACAACAGGCACACACATGAATTTTGTGGACTCCCCATCCCTGGAAGTGTCCAAGGCCAGGTTGGACAGGGCTTGGAGCACCCTGGGATAGTGGAAGGTGTCCCTGCACTTGGCACTGGATGAAGTTTAAGGTCCCTTCCAACCCAAACTATTCTGTAATTCCGTGATTTTCAAACAGGGGTGCACATAAAGCAAACTCACTGTGCTATCAAACCTTTATTTCAATGCCTGAGAACATCAAAGAAGTTAAGCACAGGTAGGAAACTCAGTAACCAATTGATGAATTTTTCCGTTGTACTCTGAAGTATGTCAGAACTGAACATCAAATAAATGCGCTTTCAAAACAGAGCCCCATGCACCAAAACCTGGTGATGGTGGAAGGCACTGTGTTGCCTTAAGAAAAAAAAAACAAACCATAAAAATTAGAAGATTTTGAAGGCTGTTCTTCTGTCACGTGTCAATTCTTTTAATAATTACATGCAAAATCAGTATGACAGGAATGGTTTGTTTTAATCACAGTAGTGCAGGACAGAGCCTAAAGGGTGTAACGTACATTGAAGAGATTTACCAGGAACCTCACCTACAAAAGTACCAATCAGAGACAGCGTATTTATTCGTTTTTAGGAAAGCACCCAATCCACACAAGTGTTTTGGGCTTTCAGACTAACGATATTACTAATCCCATCTTTTATAAAGCTCATCAAGTAGATACACAAATGTGTCAATCGAACACTTCCTTGACAAAAACGCAGTTAATCAATATATAAGTTAGAAATCCTTACCATATGCTGTGTGATTTGTGCAATTCATTGGTTCTTGTGTGCTATTGTCTATTTTGGGCTCATCACACATATACGTTCGGGTAATTGAGGAAAACAGTTTTCATATCAAACACTACAACAGGTTTAACAGTAATTTATTCCACCTTCTTTAAACCCCGAGGATTTAAGATGCACCTTGATGTTGGTGCCTACCCATCCCCCAAAAGAGGAGCAGCACATTACCATGCAGCAAATCTGCTAATCCAATTTAATACACCAATATATCGCATAAGCCCCACGTTTAATTAGTGCTGCAGTCAGCACTACCTAAAGGAACTACAATATTTATCAGTCACAGCCTCTGTACTTGGAGGCAACAAGGTAGCACACGCCTCATCTGGTCTCCTTCCCTTATTTAAATGCCACGGTGCCTTGAAATTGAGGCATTTGGTCGAGGAAATTTAATCTACGGGAACACACAACATTCAACGAACGCATAAAAAGGAGCATCTGAAACGCCAGGAGTTCGGTGCAGGAACAAACTGAGCAGGAACTGACTCCCAGAGGTCTCAACTCCCACAGCCAAGTAAAGCAGGAGATGAAGCAAGCTTTTCCAAGATTTACTTTCCTGACACTTTTGATCATCAAAAACTGTCAGCTGCCATCAACCAACATGTTCTGGGGAGGGCAAGAGGTGCCTTGGAGAGCCAGGAGCCTCACACCTCCTGCTCCTCGGAGCTGTGCAAGGCACAGGAACACGTTTTTTTTTCCTGGTAAAATGGCAAAGTCTCGCTCCTGCAAATAATAAATAAGGCAGAGAGTGGTGGCAAAGCGGGCTCTCTCATCCCGTGGCAATCTCTTTGAAGGACACCCCAAGCATGCGCTGGGGCACACACAGTACCGCCAGAAATCACAAAATTAATTAGGTTGGAAAAGCGCTGTGAGACCATGGAGTCCAACCTGCGACTGATGCCACCCTGTCACCCAGATCGGAGCACTGAGTGCCACAGTCAGTCGTTCTTAGAACACCCCCAGGGATGGGGACTCCGCCGCATCCCTGGGCAGCCCTTTCCAACGCCTAATCACCCTTTCTGTGAAGAAATTCTTCCTGATGTCCAACCCGAACATCCCCTGGTGCATCTTGAGGCCGTGTCCTCGATTCCCACACCCTGAGAAGCCCCGTCCCGCTCCTGCCAGCCGAGATCCCCTCGGGACTCCCAACCTGAGGTTTTCCCCGATCCCCCCGCCCTGCCCGGCACCTCCCGGTCCCCACCGCCCCTTCCCCTCCCCACGGGCGGTGCCCCCCCCTCACCCCGGGCCCATCGCCACAACAACCGCCCCCGATCCGATCCCGGCCCCGAGCAGGATATTGCCCCAGCCTCAGCTCCTCGCACTTGAGCGGCGGCTCCGAGCCCGCCGCTCCCTCCAGGGCTGCGAACCAGAGGAGAAGCAAGACCACCGCCTCAGCCGCGCCGCTCCGGGCGGCCATGACGGGACCGNGGGGGGGGGGGCGCCCCCGCCGCGGGGACAACCCGCGCTGGCTGCGAGGAGAAACGGAGGGCGATCCCGAGGCGTTCGTGGCTTGCTGAGGGTACGGGTTAGGCTTTTTGGGGGGCTCGCTTAAGGGGTGTTTTGGGGGGTGGCGGGGGTGACCTCAATAAATATGGCGGGCGAGGCCGCGCTGAGGGCACAGCGCGCCCTCACTCAAGATGGCGCTGGCGGGGCCCGGCGTTGGGACGGGCGGGGTCGCGCCCCGAGTAAAGATGGCCGCGCCCGCCGCCGGCACCGGCCCCGCGCTTGCCCGCACTTAAGATGCCGGGTGTGAGGGCCCGGGGCCGTGTGGGGATGCTGGGGGAGCCGTGAGGAGCCCTGAGGCGGCTCTCGCAGCGGGGCTGGGGCCGCTCCCGGTGCTGGCGCCGCGGGCAGGACTCGCCCTGAACCGAGCGGCGGGGCCCGGTGAGGGTCGAACGTGAGGTGAACCCTCCCCGCTCTTCCAAACACCCACTCTATAGCATTGGCCCACCCGGCGAAATCGCACCTCTGGGTGTCCCCGCTGGTGTCTGGAATTTGCTGGGTACTTGAAAAATATGTTGAAAAGCCCACCAGAAGTTAAAGGCGTGACCTGCCAAACCTGCTTAACCCAGACTGGCGCATCCATCTCCTGTCATCCAGGTGGGCCTGGTGCCCTGACACTGCGTCCAGCACACCCACAGCAGTCGGATTGAAGAAATAAATTGAAATTCCTACCCTATTTTCACATAAAACTGCATTGCTAAAAGTGCTCTTTATTTCAATTTTTAAATAAATACTGAATTCCTGGAGCAGGCAGGTTTTTCATCACCATTTTCTCTTCACAAGGTATTTTGTGGTGATTACAAATCTTTCCCTATTTTCACTACCGTGACAGTTATTTGTTTTTCTACTGTGGTTATTTCAGATTTCTCTAGTGTTTGAAGGCATCAGTTTTCCACTGATGAACTGCTAAGGGATCTGGAGTGTTTACAGGAGATGGAGAGGTCCTTTGGATTAAACACACCCAGGAAAGGCAACACCACTGTCCCAAGTTTACATCTGCTCAAGAAGCGTTTCCTGAAAAACAAGTAGGGACCCTGAAAACTGGAAAACTGAACGTAAAAAGCTGGAAAAGCAACTCTGAGATAGTACTGAGGAGAACATCATCGCTACCAATCCCTTCTGGAAGTATTTTGGGTTTTCTGGGCATTATTTTGGTGCGTGGTGACTTGTCTGGAGCCTGTCAGTACCAAAGAAGGATTTGTCCCCGTCCCAGATATTCCAAGAACCCGTGGAAACGCGGATTTAAAACGTGTGGATGGCTGACAAAGAGCTCAGCCAGCGATGTGAAATATTGCCATCTAACAGCTTTTTTTTTGGGAGATTTCGCGTAAACTGAATTGGCAGCCTGGAGTTCAGCAGGCAAAGTATGCAAATGAAAATTGATACTCCTCTCAGCAACTGGAAGCGAAAGGGCAGGGCCGGAGCGCGCTCCGGGATGAACTCAGCCCTCGGAGATGGAGACGGAGGTGCACTGATGGGAAAAGTGCCCGGCTCTTCTGTCTGCGGCGCGTCCCTCGCATGGATAAATACACCGCTCGCTGTTCATCACTGTCAGGAAAATTGTCACTTCTCACGAGCGCCACATTAATTAAAACTGAGCGGGAGGGCTGGGAAAGCTGAGCGTTGGGAGCCCTTCGGAAGGGGGATGGAGTGGCGTGTTCCTGGCGCGTCGTGCGCTCCGGTGCGACTGCTGCCGCACTCGGCGAAACGAGACGGGTGCCAGAACGAGGGGAAATCGGCCTGAACTCAGGAGAAATTGATTTCCAAACCTCTTGTAGCCCTTACCCCGTGCAACCAACAATGGGGCCGTGTAAGGTCAGCAGATGGGCTCGTGAAACTGTGTGGCAGAATAAAAATTGTATTTATCGACTTTAATTCGACTATTTATTTTATGTGTGTATGCATATAATTTTAGCAAGTCAGAAAGCAGACTAATGTTCAGGTTTCAGAAAGCACACACAGTTCACAAAATTAATTTCAACTAAAATGGTGCCTGTTCACTATTTAGTGGCTAGCAGGAGGAAAATCTTGTTTTTATTGCCACCCTGGACAGTGTTCTGTGTCTTGGAAGCCACAGTGACATGGTGTGTTTTGGAGTGCATTGGGGGAAGTTTTGCAACCCCTTCACTCCATCCGAGTTTTCCTATGATTTTTTGCCATTCCCTTCTGTGAAGTGGCGGGGGCTGCACTGCTGAGGCTGAGCAGAGCAGATTATTATAAAAATATTATTTTTCCCGTATTATTATACACACTTCACCCGAGGATCTACACCCATATCCAAAGGGAACAGAGCCCTCACATCAAGCCAGCTCTAGTGGCCTTCTGTAGGGAGTTCAAAACATAGAATCACAGAGTATTCGTTGAGTCTGGACACCGATGTGCTGCAACTAAGTGAAAAACAAGCTTTTCCACAATATTTACACACGCGGTTTGCCTTCACTGGGGAGGACGGAGGCCACATGACAGATCCAAACTATGACCCATAAGCAGGCTGGCGGGTCAGGCTCACCTGGAAATTGACTAAAAACTTTAAATTTCGGCCCTGAAACGCAATCCCTGCACTTCCCGCGGCGGCCAGAGCCCGTGTCCCGCCGCAGCGCTGCCCCCGCGGAGCCGGGAGGGGCCGAGTCCCGGCCGTCCCTCGGGAGGCGGCTCTCCTGCCGCGCCGCCCCGGCTTCCTGCGCCGCAGGTGAGCCGGGATCGCCCCTCGCTTCCCGCTTCCGCCCAGGTGAGCGCCGGCGGCCATCCCTCCGCTCCCGGCATCCCGCCGCTCCCCGCATCCCGGCATCCCGCCCCCGGCACCGCCGCCGCCGCCTCCTCCCGCCCGCAGGTACCGCGTCCGCCCCGGGAATGGCACGGATGGGGTGGGATGGAGTGGGGTGAGGTAGGAGGGCGGCACGGGCACTCGGCGTGGTGAGGGGGCTCTGCTGCAGGAGTGGATTCCCCTTCGGCGTGGATCGCCGGGTGAAATGTGTGCGTAAATATCTGAAGGGGATAGAAACCTGTGTTTATCTGTAACAAGTATCCCAGCCTGCCAAGAGGATGGAGCTGGGCTCTGCCTGGTGGTGTCAAGCAATAGTACGAGAGGCAGTGGGTAGAAACTGATGCTCAGGAAGTTCCGCCTGGATGTGAGGATGAACTTCTTTCCTGTGCGGGTGACAGAGCACTGTCACTGGAAGTGATTGTCCAGAGAGGATGTGGAGTCTCCCTCACTGGGGGCGTTTCAGAACCATCTGGACTCAATCCTGTACCTTGCGCTCAGGGACGGCCCTGCTTGAGCAGGGAGTTTGGACCAGATCACCCAACTGTGGTCATTTGGTGATGTGGTCATTTGTTCCTTCCAGCCTGACCCATCCTGGAATTCTCTAAGGCTTTGCAACCATCTCTTGCTTCCAGAGCCAGACCTGTGAACAGCAGCTTGACCAGTCTAGCCATGGCCAGGATACCAGCCTGCACTCATCCAGAGACCCCCATGTGAAAGCCCTTCTGGCACCAGGGACCTCAACAAGTCCCTGACACCCCAGTAAAGACAGGGCAGGGCTGTGTGATTCCTGATGGCAGCTCAAGGCTTTCCATGGCACTGAAGTCATCCTGGTATTGTGTTGTGCAAACAGTTTCCATTGCTTGGAGAGGCTGGCTCAGGATGAGGAGAGGAGGGAAGTAACACACCTGTTGCAACAGTTCCAGTCAAGTGCCTGTCAATCCAGAGATTCTTAGCAGAGCAGGTTTTTACTTTGTTGACGGGTGGTTAATGGGAAAACAGTTCTTCCGCATTCCTTTTTAATTTCTGACCCTTGGAAGTTCAGCATGGTTGCAGGTCTAACAGCTCCGTTCCCTGTGATTTGTTAGTTGTGTACACTGTCACCAAAGTACTTAGGATTTATTGAGAATGACAATATTTAGATATTGGAAAGGAGTTTTCCATGAGAACAGGTTTCTGAGACCATGTTTTTGCTTCCTGGAGAGCAGCTTTGGCATGAGCTCTTTTATTAGACAACAGAGAGCCCACACCAGCACTTTCCTAGAGGCTGAAGTCCACGGGAATTCAGGTTCTGCTTGCTGAATTTTCCATGCCTGGAGACTGAGTAAGGCTCCTCTTGATCTGCACCGAGACTGGTAATCACAGGTGCAGAGTGCTGGCTTTTCTTCACTTTCCTCCTCCTGTAGTCACTAATGGTGTGTAAAACTCAGCCTGCCCACGCAGTATTTTTTTTTATTTTTAACAATATTTAGCTGTGACCCAGTGCACCTTGGAGGTGTGTGGCGTATCTGTGATCAGGTACTCACAGAAGTATTCCATTTTTTTTCCTTCTTTCAAGTGCCTGGAGCAGTCGGTATGTGCTCAACAGCATTTTTGTAAATCCTGCAGCATTGCACAGAGCAGAGGTGGTTTCAGAGGAAAGGTGTGTATGTGCTACGCTTGGTCTGACTTAATTTTTCTGTACAGTGTGAGTAAAGCCAAGCATGACGTGTAGGACAGCAAAATACATGTTAGAATAGTGTTTTTTCACAGTATGGTGTGTAAATTACAAAATTTTGAATATCTGAAGTTCAGCTGATGGCACGTTAGGACAATTTAGGATTAAGATGACACTAACAAATGCTGTTTTGCCTTGCTTTTGCTGTTATCAACTTTTAAACTGAAATTTTCCAAGTCAGAGGTTCTCTGCGATGAGGAGGATGATATGCACTGTATTAGTCACTCCTGATAACAGGGCCAGGAAAAATTCCAACTGCATTAGTGCAGAAAGGTGACTTTGGATCGGGATGAACCCTTTGGCTGTTCCTGTGGCAGGCTGCTGAGGCTGGTTGTGTTAGAGCTAGCCTTTGAGAAATGGTGGGAGTTAGCTAAAACTTACGGGTTTTAATATCCCCAAAGATCCCAGCCAGGCTGAGTGGGGAGAACATCCCATAAGGCCGGAGTTTTCCTGCAGGGATCCACTTTGTTGGATTGCCCCACACTGAAGGACGTGGGGCAGAGGAGGTTGTGCATGGATGGGGAAAAATGGGCAGAATGATCTCTGCTGGCTGAACCGTGTCCTCTTCCAGACCCCAGCAGCAAAGCCCTCAATTTCCACCTTCCAGGAGCCCTTTGTGGAGGGCAGGTGTTTGTCAAGGCCGCCGATGGGATGTTGGGATGCTGTGCTCCCCTCTGGCTCTGGGACGTGCCGTGTCTCCGTGCAAGTGGCAGGCATCTGGCAGGGGGGTGATGGCAGTGGAAGACTTAAACCTTTCAGCTCTTCTGATGACCCTCTGCTGGCACCAGCATGGGGGAATTCCTTTTTCCTTATGCTGCTTTTGAAGAAGATCCAAGCCTTGGGATTTCATACAAAACCCTCTGAAGCTTTCCCACTCCCTCGGATGCGTTGAGTTTAGCTCTCAGAAGTGAAGACAGTGGAACCCCAGATGGATGCTGTCCTGGGGTTACAAAACACTCAGCCTTCTGAAATTCATCATTTTCTCGGTGATTTTATGGTTATGTTGGAAGTTGTGACATAAATGTTGAACTGAGGTTTCCAATGAGATAAATAAGCATCTATAGAAGTTGGAGACTGGAGCTAAAGGGAGCGGGATGTGGAGTGCATGAACTGGTTTTAATGGGACAAACCAAAGTGTTTTGGATCATTCTTCAAAATTAACAGCTAGGAATGGACTTTCTAATTTATCAGCTGTTTGCTGACACTCTGCCTGGACTTGGAGTGTGTTTGGAAAATGTTTAATGATAAACTGTTGGGGCTCTTAAACGTAGAGATCAGTAGTACATGGAATTATGAGTTTCTCTGGTGCCCAAAAGCCGGTCTTAAAGACCTGTCCTCAATTCTCCATGACTTGAAAACTCTAAATTACTTTATATTTTCAGGGATCCCTTCACACCAGAACAAGCTGTTTGCTTAAATTCACCCCACCCCCCTGCTTATGGAAAAAGGGGAATAAAGAAATACTGAGTGTGGTTTTAACATATTGTACCAAAAAAACCCAGAAATCACTAAAAAGCATTGCAAGCTGTCTGGAGGCCAGCTTTGATCACGAGGAACCCCAAAGTGCTGTGTAAACTTGAACTGTTATTCAAGAACCTGAGATCCACTTGGGCATCCACTGGCACAAGTGGCCTGCAGTGGCTCTTAGGGACATTTGGAGCAGCTCAAGCAAGAAGCTGAAACTTTAATTTTTTTTTTTTTTTTTTTTTTTCCTCCTCCTGTTTTGTACCACCTTCTCCAGGGAACTTCTGCCTCGATGGCGCCAAGATCTCTCACCTATAATTCTTCTCCTTCAATTTAAATCTCCAGTTTTCTCGGGTCAGTCCCCATTGCCATACTTGCTGTTGTTACACCCTATGCAAAGGCAAAAAAGATTAATTTTGGGGATGGTTAGCTCAGCACTTGGAGGCTGTTTTGGGCTGGGGATGGGTGTTTCTGCTGGTGCAGTTTGGTCCTGCTGTGAGGTGTGGACACGTCACCCCATCCCCTCTTGTCCCCTCCTGCCAGTGCTGGCAGCTCAGAGCTGACTGGGCACAAAGCTCACCCCACCAAAACGTGAAGGATTCTGAGTGTTTAGCTCCCTGTTCCAGCTCACTATGGGATCAGCTGAATGGAAAATGGAAAGAGAAGAATAAATGCACGAAAGAGGGCTGGGGAGCTGGACCAGCCCCTTGGCTTTGGCTCCTGGGTGGGCATGGTGCTGTCAAGTCGTCGTTATTTCCTGCCATGCTGGATTTCTTCTCTGGGTTTAATCTTTTCCTCACCCCACTGCTGGTTTAAAAGTGTTTCAAGCCACTTTTCCTCACAATTTTTTTTCCATCCCTTTCTCGCTTTAGTTTGCTCGCTTTCCTCTTTTAACTGCTGATGTGAGGTAGAAAAACAGAGGAGGAAAGCGAATGGAGGGAAGTTAAACCAGGAAGAAAGAACAAATTTCCATATTCTTTGTCCTGATTTGTTAAGGTTCATGCTGTATTTTCAGCTGAGGGGGTTTAAGTTTTGTCTCTCGAGTTTAATGAAGACTCAGGAGTGTGTAAGGAAACAGTGTTTTCATCTGCTCTTCAGAATCAGCTCTCAGCACAGAATCAAAGGCTGCTGTGCTCTTAGAAGTGTTTTACTTCGGATGGAAAAGAAAATAAAGCTGCAGCACTTCCAAAAGTTCAGATGCATTCCTGAAAATCTTTCAGGGGGTTGTATGGCTTTGCTGCTTCAACTCGTGCCACGAGTTTGATTTAAAATGACCTCCTAAATCTGTTAGGAGTCTTGCAAAGCGACTCGTTTTGCCTGGCCCTGGGTGGAAACCACACAAACCCACCGAGTTCTGCAGGAATTCCTGCAGGAGCCAAAGCTGCACAGCAAAGGGGGCATAAATCTGGAACTGTGGTTAGTGACACGCCTCCATCCACTTCTTTTTTTCAATTAGGTAAATCAACCTTAACCTGACTCTGCAGGAGAAGGGAAGCTACTCACCTGCATGTTTAATATTTTGATAAATATAAGAGTGTCCTCACAGAATTCCAGATGTTTTCAGTGTGAGCAGAGGCAGAGCTGAAAGGATCAGAGGTCCTGCTGGGAGAGAGAGCTCCTGGGATGTGCTTACCCTGGTGTCACATTCACCATATGACCCTTGCTCCTCTAGAGTTGCAAGACTGAAAAATAAAATGAAAAGCTTTTATATAGAGAGAGGGATATGGCTAGTCTTGTTCCAAAATAATTCCAAATATATTATTCTGAAATTACACACTTATCTACTGGATAGAATTAAAATTATGTAAATTGTGCTGTTAAATGGCTGATTTCTTTCAGAGGAGCTTGTAATAAGTGAAGGAATCTTGTTTGGTAGAGCTGCCTTGATAGATTTCAGAATGACAGGCTCCACATCAACTTAATAACATGCAAGCAAGGGTGCAAATTTATCATCTCTGCTAATTGCAAGTCTGTTGTTTTTATACTGCCACCTAGGCCTCAGCCCCTGCTGGAGACCTGTTCTATTTGGCACTGTGGAGGAGCTTGATAAAGGATATTCCGCTCCTTAAAAGCTTAATAAAGGATATTTTGCTGTTCATGTATGTCAAAAAGAGAAAAGAAAACGCTTGCAGGAGAAGAGAACAGGCTTCCTTCACCTGCTGTAAGTCAGGCTGTGATTACAGATCTTCCTCAGGAGTGTGTTGGAATGGGGATTAAGATGCCCAGTTTTGGGCTTTAATTCTGTGCTGTCCCATGAGTGGAGGGCACTTCATTGTTTTGTGGGGAAACACAAAGTTTCACCTCTATTGGCGTCCAGCAGGGCTGAACTGTCATGATAAGAATACTGTCTACAAATGATCTGGAAAGGATCTTCTAAATAATAGGTAGATTTTAGCTCTACGTATATCTGTGAAGATCACAGCTTTAATGTCAATAATCAAAATAATTTGGTTGAACGTATCTGTGTCTCAGTTTTCCTTCTCAGTTTCTTTTCATAACGTGCATTTTTATTCCTGTTTGGAAGAGTTGTTCATACTCCTTCCTGTGTGTGAAAGGAAAAGCACGTGGAACAAGGAAAAAATTTTGGATGTGCTGAGGCTGTGTCAAGATCTTTGTTAAATACTTGGGGTAAACAACAGGGGTAGTGGTATTTTTTTATTAAATTCATTGTAGTTAGCTTAGTATTACTGCATTTATTGAGTGTTACTGTTCTGTTTAGATCTATCATTTATTAATTTGATTTTTTTCTTTTTTAAATCTTAACCAGGTTGTTCTGAGCAATTCCAAAACCACCCCTCAACATGCCCGAAAATCCAGCAGCAGGTACGTGGTCTGAAAATGATTCCTTTTGCTGAGCACTGAGCAAAGAAGCTCCATTCCTAACCTGGACTCCTTTGTGGTGCAGATAAGCAGCAGGTGCTGCAGATCCTGGATCGCCTGCAGGCAAAACTGCAGGAGAAAAGGGATTCCCAGCACCAGGAAAACCTGACTGTCCTAAGGAACACCCTCAGGAGCCCCTTGTTCAACCAGATCCTGACTCTCCAGCAATCCATCAAGCAGCTGAAGGAACAAGTGAGTGCAAAATTCCTGCTGTTGGTGTGATGATAACTCTGGGCGAGTGGAACTTGAATCAGGACGTGTAGGCGTGTGTTAACGAGGGCGCTCTCGTTAATAAGCTGTAGCGTGGTGTTGGTGAGTGTTGGGCCTTCTTTTCTTCTGTGGAGCTGGTGTCTGCAGAGGCACTGCTGAAATCAGAAGTGGTTTTGCAACAAAGAGGTCACAGGGCAACGTGTTTTGAAAGGGATGAAGGAGAGGCAGGGTTGTGTTGGAAAAAAAGCATCTGCAAAAGACATCAGCTCCAGCATTTGGAGTCCTGAGCAGTGCTGGAACTGGGAACCTTTGTTTTTCAGAGAAGCTAAGTGCTGTTTATCAGCTCACTGGCAGCGTTTTTTCTCCCTAAAAGACGGCATCACTTAGTTCCTGCTAATTTTTACAAGAATGCTTAACCTGCTCTGGGAAGGAAGGTGTAGAAAACCCAGCCTGAAGATCTGCCAAGCTCTGATGCAGCTGTACCCAAGCAAGTTTTAAAATGACTTGGCTTCAGCAGAGGTTGGAACTTGTGTGGTTTATGTTGGTTTATAAAGCCAAGTGACACTTGATTTTGTGGACATGGGCACCCGTGACACAGCTGCATGGACAGGTCTCACCCTGCAGAGGTTAGTTAAAGTTAAAATCATCAGCAAACTTAAAACCAGGGACTGACCAGCAGCAATCCCTGTCCCTGCTGTCACTGTTCCCAGGTGGAATTTCAGCAGGGTGGGTGTCAGGGGGGACAAGGCTGTCCCTTGTCAGATGTATTGCAGGTATTCCTGCCTGGCTGGCCTGGTGGTGGCTGTGCCATTCATTATCCCTCCTTCCCAAGTTCCTAAAGGTGCTGCATCCCTTCCTTCCAAGGCTTGGATGCATGTCTGCAGGCTATTAAAAATTGTATGAAAATGCAAAGGTTTCTAAGAACTGACTGAGACATAATGGGGTTTTTATTCAGAATGCTCAGAATTCTCGTATCTAGAAAATTCAGGTTTTCTTCAAATTCTATTTAAGCATGGGCAGCTTCATTCAGGATGGGATTTTCCAGTTTATTATGTCACACTAAGGAATATTTTACGTTTCTTCATTATCAGTGAGGACTGGAAGTGCAAGTTCTAGCCGTGATAACATGTTCAGTGGTAGTTTGTACCCTAGGCTCTCTTTGGGGAGGGCATAATACAAACCAGGCCTCAGGCTCCTGAATGACTGAAAATACCTTAATTTTTGTGCCAAAATTCTGTTTAGGTTTCCCTAACAGTTGCAGCAGTGCTTGAGAGCCTCTTTAGTGTTTGGTGCTTTTGCATGTGCTGTTTCTGGAATACCAGGGTGAAAAGAGGATAAGGGGCACAGGCAGGGGAGAAGCATGAAAGAAACAGAGAAAAATGAGTGGAGTAGAAACACAGCTGAAACATTCAGGGAACTCCTGAAAAACAGTTTAAATTTGATACAATAACTTGGTTCTAGATTATATATTAACGCTGCCTGAATTATACAAGTGAGTATATTTATGTGAATGGGCATTTATGAACAAGTTTTTTTGCTCCTTTGGCAGCCTGCACATAAAATGGTGCTTGTGGAAAACCCTTGTTTTGTTCTCAGTAGTTTTTCCACTCCTTTGTTCATTTTTCAACAGCTCAATTACATGCCTCCCGACCGCTCGGTGGATTTTGATTTTACCAAGAGGGGGCTGTTGGTGTTTGCTGACAAATCAGTCACTGCTGGGACACCTTGCACTTCACCTGGACCCAAAGCATCAGCCTTCACTCCAAACCTGGGAGTTAATGAATTTAACATGATCATCCAGCAAATGGCAAAGGTAATGGCTCTAAGGTTTAGTGAACCAAAGTTTTTTTTTCATTTTGGAGCATTTCACACTGCTTTTCTTGTTGTGTGTCTGGAAGGTGGTGCCTCCTAACCAGGAGAGAGTAGAAGTGTTGAGAACTTTTCCCTGAGGAAGAGAACATCACCAATAGGAAGTGGTTTGGTGGCTTGTTTTGTTTTGTTTTTTACCTTCCATTGCCAATATTCTGTTTTACTTTCTACCAAGCACACTGAGGTAGTAAGGAAATTTCAGTCGCCAGGAAACATTTTTGGTATTTGATGACACTTAATTGAAAATGGACAGAAACTTGTTTTGATGGAGACACTTGTTTATCAAGTGCATTTTAAATTGGAAATGTACCAACTTTATGAACAGTGCAAAGGATTAAAAGAACTAGCACATAATATTTTATTTAACTCCTTATTTAGTGTGTCTTAACTTTGCCAGACAGATGCAGATGTACCAAATTCCCTAAGAATTTGTACAGGTGCAGGCATCCACCCATGTGGGATTGGCATTTATACCACGAATGTATTGTTCTGTGTTATTTTGAACCATTAATTTAATTGGTTAGTCGTGCCTGTCTGTATTAAGTAACTGTTGCTAATTGACTACCTTAATGTAGCTGTAATATTTTGAGCATTACTCTTCTCATTAGCGTGTCATTAACTCATCAGAGATAAGATTTAGCAGTAAAGGCTGCACGTTATTTGGAATAAAAGAGCTGTGATAGCAGTGCCTTCTCACAGTAATATTTCCCATTAAACAGCCCCAAAAATCTTGTATTAGAACTGAAAAACAGGCAGTTGCAAAAGCAAACTCTTTTTTACCTTCTAGTGTGAAGCTGCAGGGAGGGGGAGGAAATTAATTTCTTTATTTAAAAGCTGCAGTCTTTTGAATGCACACCTAAAAATCAGCGTTAAAAGCAAGGGGAGCCAAAAGACAAGTAATTTAGTTCAGCTATACAGCATTTCCAGAAATCCCAAATATATTGCTCTAGACAGCACTTCTTTCATAGTTTTCATCCAGTTTGGAATTCATCTCATAATGTGAATGAAGTGTGAAAGCAGCTCTTAAATTCCCTGAGGTTTCAGAACCTCAGAGTGCTTGCATATCCAATACATTGCTATATTAAAAATAATAAATGGAGGAGCTTTTATAGAAATAACATACTCGCTATTTTGCCTTTGTTTAGTCTTAGGAGGAGAGTAATTCTCCCAGTGTTCATAAATTTAACGCTAGCTCGTTCTGTTGCACTGAAAATTAGTAAATCATTTTATCTTCTGTTTTTATTAGGGAAGACAAATAGAGTCAATAACGATTGATAAACCTTCTGTTGGAGGTCTCGGGTTTAGTGTGGTTGCCCTTAAAAATCCCAGCCTGGGAGAAGTTGGTATCTTTGTCAAGGAAGTCCAGCCAGGAAGCATAGCTGACAGGTGAGATCTTCATAATTGTGTTGGAAAATTGTGTTTTCCGTGAAGGGAAAAGTCGTGACCTTCACGTCGAAAACTCTGTCAGAATAACATGTTTGTCTGGGTTATCTGCTGGGATATTTTGGTGGTGGTATCTTGAATTCTGGCTTTTCAGCTAAAAGGGACTCATGTTTTGGAGGATCAGGTTTTCAGATGAGTTTTAAATATCCGAGCCATTCATAAATGGAATTTCCAGAAATCATGACTCACTTTAGAGAATCTTGAGCCCTGATTAAAAAAACAAAAGAAAACTCAGAAAAGAGCACAAAGAAAACAAAAACTGGATTCTGTTTCAATTTTTATGCATTGTGTCCCTGAAAGATTTTTTTTTTTCGCCCCCTTTTTCCTTTATTTATGTGCCTCTGACAATGCCCTATTTATAGTTGGTTTTAGTGTTTGTTTCCTGTGTAAATTTAGATCCACTCCTCCCGACAGATCCCTGCACAGATGTCATCACAGAATCGAGGCTTCAGGCAGTTTCTTCCTGTATTGTCTGTGGGTTTTTCACCCAACAACAAAAGACAGAGCAATCCTTTAAAAATAAAAACGCGATTGTAAAACCACGAGAGTTGGCATGAGACAAACGCAGTGCTCGGAATTATGTTTCAAGAAAAAAATGTGTCTAGATTTCAAGTCACTGGTGTCACTTTTTAAATAACACATGTCAGGAAGTGCCAACACAGGATGACAAAAAAGAGTGGGGAGAGGTTGGAATGATAATGGCGATGGGCCCGCAGAGAACACACCAGAGAACACTTAAAGAAAAGCATATTAAGGCTCTTTCAAAGTGGAGACAGATGGACTGATCCGGATGTCAAAGGAGGGTGAATATCTCACTTTAGGATTTGATGACCTGCTGCTCACTTTCTTTGATGAGAGAATCTGAAATATGGTTAGTGCTCGAAGAAAGTGATTTCTGGGAAACATCTTAAACGTGGCACGACAAAAAGGAAGTTTCAAATGCCTTAGTTAAGATGTGCAGTTATATTGTTTCGGAGTTTATAAATTTCCCCAGCATGCTTCCCATTTTGCTTCTGAGACAAGATCTCCTGGAGACTTTTTTGGATTCCTACAGAGCTTTGAAGGCAGTGTCTGTCTATGTAACAGTTTGGTCTCGTGCTCAGAATGAATATTTAACAAAGGAGATGAGTGATGGTTTCTCTCTTGTCACAAATCTAAATTCATCACTGGGGTGAATTAACTGTGAAATTTATATTATCTCAAGGTAGCAACTGAGCTGTGTGTTGCTCCAAGAAAGTTTCATGTCTGAAGCTTGATACTATAAATTTTAAGTAAAATATAAATATGCAGCACATCAATCTTTAGATTAAATAGTGATACAAAAACAGCATCAAAGCCTAAGTTGTGGGTTCTTGGAGATGGCATCATGTAGTGCTAAACATAATGAAGAACAGTTCCTAGTTGATTGTGTAACTACAAAAAACTTCTGCTTTGTAGTTCAGTATCATCAAGTAAGGATAAGGGAATTGCAATTAAATTTTGAATAGGAGCAAAGTAAAGAGTTGAGCAAATTTCTGCACCCTGACAAAGCTGGAACAAAACATGGCCAGGCAGTTCAGAGCAGCGTGGATTGAATGTAGTGTGTGAGCTGGTGAAGGCACCCTAACAAGCAGATTTTTAAAACACATAAACATTTAACCTTGCCCGACTGCGTATTTTGCGCGTTCCCATTTCAGCTACACGAGCCTGACGCGGAGTCACTGTGCTGCATTAAAAAATTGCTTTCAATGTTTTGTTAAGGGATCAAAGACTGAGGGAAAATGACCACATACTGGCCATTAATTGCACGCCATTGGATCAGAACATTTCCCATCAGCACGCCATTGCCCTCCTCCAGCAATCCACAGGATCCCTGCATCTGGTGGTGGCTCGGGAGCCACTTCAAGGGAACAGCAGAACTGCCTTATTAAGTGATGTAAATCCACCTGAGACTGTGAGTTGTTGTAATACTGTCAAAATCAGACTTTGAGCTGGGCTGGATTTCTTTTTTTTTTTCCCCGTGGTTCTTAAGTGTTTGTGTTAGGGAGTTTTACATAGAGGGATTTTTTTTTTTTTTCCTTTAATCAGATTTTATATGTGATGACATTTCATTTAGACTCACCGTGCAGTAAGCACAGAGCTTCCATTGCAAGGCTGCGTGGAGTTGTTATAAAACAGATCCTGGGTTTTTGTGGGATAGCAGAAGCTTTAGTAGATCACCGTATTCTTATCAGCAGGGTCTGTTCAGCACAGGCTGGATGAAGCATTTTATGAGAATACCCAGCTGAAACCTACTTGTGCTCAGCAATTAAAGATGCTCTGATTACCTCTTAAAAGAGAGTAAACATAACCTGCCGTGGACGCTGCTTGAAACAGCCCAACCAATTTAAACTGGCACTGCTCACACCAAAAAGCCTTGTCTTCGTTTTAAAAAACAAACACAATTTATCTGTTAAAGAACCTCTCAATCCCTGTTTATTTATCAGCTTGTTTTGTTTGGTTTTTTTGTGTGCGTGTGTTTTTGGGTTTTTTTTCCATCTGCAAATTTCAGTGGTTGGGAAGCCTTTTGTTTGTGTGACAAAGGAGAGCTTGTCACTGGGACATGTAATAAACCAGGGCTGAACTTCCATCTGTGTTCCACCCATATGGTCCAGGTGGCTTCCCTGAATCTGGTCAAACTGCACACCTAAATCCAGGGATTGCAATATTGGAATCTGAATTTATTATGCTGGTAGACTTTGATGAAAATCTGGGTAAAAGCAGTGCTTCTCTTTATTCTTAGTAATTATTTCCCTCATGATTATTACAGAAGTAGTGAAATCTGAAGGTTTTAGTGGATAATCAATATTGTTTATTGCACTGAAAATTTTAAAGAATTAAATTTTAACTGCCTTTTCATTGAAAGATCTGCGCTGAACAGACTAACAAAATAAAATACAAATATATATCTCTGAAGGGGGTCTTTAAACTTCTTTTATGATATTTAACTGGCTTTGGCAAAGATTTTCAGTATGCTAATAAATCCTTTATTCGCAGAAGACTTAAATCTGCCTACTTTGCTCCATTTGGGCCTGTATGAGATATTAATCTGACAGAAACATTGGCTGGGTTTGGGTTGCTTAACAGCTTTGTTATTTTCAGATTGTCTTGTAGAACATAAGGTCACGGTACAGTGTAGCTTAGAAATTTGCTTCCAATCCAGTATGGCAGAATACCGTGCTGTGCTATTAATTCAGTGCTGAATGGGGGGTGTTCAGAGTGTGTAAGTGAAATAACAGAAATTAGAATTTGGGCAGCGCCGAGTGAAAACCGGGCCAGTGCAAGCTCCCTGCCTCTGTTTTTCCCCTCTTGTTTGCAGTGCTCCGGATTTATGAAAAACTCAAAGGATACTTTTCATTTTGGCCCGGAAAAAAAATCTTAAAATTGCTTTTTCTTAGTCAAGCTTTTTTTTTTTTTTTTTCCCCTAGTATCCTGTTATCCCTAAAGCGGAGGACAAAAAAACTGTGTGTTTAAAAACAGATGAGAAATCCCAGTGCGTGTTTATGAGGAAATGGAGCTGAGTGAACAAAATCCCACAGATTCTCCAGTGTTGAGGGGTGGAGGCAGAAAGTTGGTCTGATTAATTCTCCTCGTTCCTGCTTGCACGTGAGAGCGAGGAACGTTAATGATCGTCCGAAAATTAAAATCTCCTGTTTTTTTTTTTTATTAATTGCAGATTCACTGGGGCCACGTTGAAGACGTTGAGCTGATTAACGATGGTTCAGGATTAGGCTTTGGAATTGTAGGAGGAAAGTCGAGTGGAGTAGTTGTAAGAACGATTGTTCCTGGGGGATTAGCAGATCGGGTAATTTGTTATATTATGTCACTTCTTGTTTGATTGCAAAGTATAATTAACCGCTTTTGACAGTCTTAAAATAAACTAATATACTTAAACAAAAGGAGGCTGGCAGCATCAAAGTCTGAATGCCAACACATGCTTTATAAATAAATACCTTGAAGGTATGATTGAGGAAAAAGTCAGCACCTGATATAAATTAAGTTGTGTCTCAGACAAGCTTTGGGTTCGTAACACTGTTGAACGTGCAGAAATTCTGAAAAGTTGCCTGATATTTTTAATACTTCTGGTATTTTCAGCCTTTGGTCAGTCTTGGGCAGGACAAATACTCTGTAGCATTTGGCACGTCTTGGAGCATCTATAGGGACAAAACTCTCCATGTGAATTGTCAGGCAAGAAAATCTGCCCTACCAAAGTCACTGCGTTGCAAGATTCACTTTAGAGATTGAAAATGTCTTATTTTCAGTGGGTTTCAGTGAAGGGGGGTTCAATCCCTGCCTTGACCAGTTCAAGGAGACACTTTGGTTTGGTGCAAAACCTTTTGGAGTTGCACAGGCACACTTTGCACCTTTGACTGTTTGCCTTTAGAGACTGGGTGCTGAGTGCTGCTACATTTCAGGGGTAGAACACTTGCAATAGCAAAACAGATTCAGATTTTTAAAGCGAATTTGGTCACGATGAGTTACAATATCTGGGCACTGGAACCCTTGCAGACAAAAGAGAAAGGCAAAAGTACTTTTTTCTAGTACAGGATGGAATTAAAAGCTGGAAATTTGGAGAGCTTTACTGGAAAATGTTGGCTCTTTCTTGACTGTCTCCCTCTGAACCTGCCGTGTATAAATGAGTATTTTTTAATTTTTGTCTAACACCTGTTTTGCTGTAAGGAATAAAGTGTTTTGGCTACCAATGAAGCATGTAAGCTAAGAACTCACCACATCATTCTCAGCTGAATGAGACATCATTAAGAACATGTGAAATAATGAGGCATGTGCATGTTAAAATTGGATGAGTTTGTAAATGAGTTTGAGTTGGTTCTGGGAATAACTCTGTGATTGCTGTATAAATCAATGCACCAAAGGTGGTGGAGCTGTGCTGATCAATACCAGCTGAGAATTTGGTGCTAGAAATTCCTGCTTGTGATGGAAATGATGATGTAGGTCGTGAATCATAATTATCAGGTAAAAAATGGATTGTGTGGAGGCTTGTTAGCTTCAGTGGATTTACTCACTCGAGTTGGAGCTGGTCACATGAGAAAAAAAATACAGAAGTATGAGGTGAAAACTCTATACAAACTCCTAAATCAGAATGCTGTGCTTATATTCTAACTCCTGTCTGATGAGGAGTATTCTATGAAACAGAACACACAACAGTCTGTGAGATTATAAAACATCGTTGCTGCCTGTTTTCTCCTAAATGAGCAAAACAGTGGCAAAAAACAGCACATAACTGTGCAAACGAGCCCTTGAATTATTTAAAATGTTGCCAAGGTTGTCATTTTTCCTGCCATTTTCTCACATTGGTTCTCATGGCCATGAAGATGGCCCTGCACAGTTTCAGTTTTGTGATGGAACAGATACTTTGTGGATGGGCTGGAAACACTTTTTGCCATTTTATTTGCCTTTTGAAGGACGGGAGGCTGCAGACAGGAGATCACATCTTGCAGATTGGAGGGACCAACGTGCAAGGGATGACCAGTGAGCAAGTTGCCCAAGTGCTGAGGAACTGTGGGAATTCTGTCAGGATGATCGTCGCAAGGGACCCCAAGTTTGAAGTCATGGAGGCTCCACCAGCTCCCCTGAGCTGGCCAGTCAGCACATTACCTTCCCTTCAGGATGGAAATGTGAGTATCTGCTGCTTCCTTGTGACATTTTTAAGTGTGTTTGTGGCTTGTGATCAGAGGGGAAGGAGAGAACGGAGTGTTCTCGGGCCCTAAAGTGCTTCTCCTCTCTTCAGCTTCCAGATGTCATATTCCTGTGTTTAAGTGGTCATTATTATAGCCCTGCCTCCTATAATTTTTCCCTTTTTCCTGTATCTTATTAATACCCATAATCTCGGGATTGGAATGATCAGCCTTACAGAATTTATTTCGGAGTGGCTAATTTAATTACCAAGACCATAAACATTATCGATAAGTGGTACTTTTAGTTCTTCTTCTTAGCTCATTACATTTTTTCTAATCAATCACTTGTAAGTGGATTTAAAGCTGGACTGTGAATTTCCCTAGTCTGAAATCCAGAGAGCCACGGCCACACCAGAATTATTCAGCACAATCATCTTTTTATGAAACATAAGTGTAATGTTTTCATAGTCTACGCTACTGCCTGTGATAGGAAATATATCTAAAAATTTTGAAACTTGTTTTAGCAAATCTTATCATGGTCATATCAAAGTCTCTTGTTTTTGAAGTCATTCTTTTCAGTTTTGAGTAATTAAAATCAACAAATGCTACACTAAGTGTACAGTAGGTCTCGAAACATAAACAAAGCTGTGCTTGTGTACCATCTGCTACTACTGTGCTGCTTAGATTTAGGTGTAGAATCTGAGTAGCCTTTTCTTCCTTGTTTAGTTTCTTGTATATGAGTGAGGAGAGCTGGGTTTTTGGGGTTTTTTTAAGCACTGTTTTTAAAGGTCAGGGTAGAAGTCACTTTGCCACAAACTCACCTCTTTGCTCACAGGGCACAGTCACTGTAAGGGCAGCTGTGTGTTTTACATCCCTGGGAAAATGCTGTGGCTGTGTCAGTCAAGGATTTTGGGTCCTTCTCGAGCTCCTTTTCTCCCCAGGAGGGATCAGTGCAGCAGGACACACAGTGCCCAGGAGATGGAAGGGCTGATCTGCATCCCTGAGGCTGCAGTCTCAAAACTGAGCTTGTCCAACACTTTGACAAGAGGCTTTCCAAGGGAATCAGCATTGTTGTGAGGCCCTTCTTTTCCTGACTGGATCATATTTTCCAGGGCCCATATTAGGGGCAAAATAACGTGGTCGTAGTTTTGTTTCCTCCACAAAATTCTGTTTTTTTCTCCCTTCCTGTTCTCACTGATCGACCCTGGTCACAGTAAATACTGCAGCCTTTCTAAAATGTGATTCCTTCTCAGTGTCTTTTGAGTGTCCTCCGTGTTCCTGCTATGCAGTTGAGAGGGGGAAAAACCATTTTCTGAACTAAATATTGTCTTCACGTGTAGATGTGAAGAAACTCCTCTCTTCCTGGTGCCAGGAGAAATTTGCAAAGACAAGATTAGTTGTGAATCTGAATGTATTTATTATTTTAATGATGATTTCAATGATCCACCATTCAGTTTGTGTCAGATTAATAATGGAACTTATCCCTATAATCTAGTTTTTCTCTGGTTTCTGAGTACTTTCACTAGCTGTGAGCTTTGGAATGGAAAATATTTTCCTTTCCTCTTTTTTTTGCAAACCAGCAGAAAGGCATTTTTAATAGGTGGTTAGTTATTTTCGGTTTTATGTTCAGATTTAATTTTCTCTGAATTTCCTGTGGTGGAGAATAACTGAAACTACTTCTGTGTGTGGGCACAAGAAAACAATCTTATTATCTCTACTGTCCAAGATAGTGACAGCAGCGTGAGCAGCCTGCTTGTGCTGACTGCATTTAGGACTTTGCACTTTGATTTTTCTGGACTTCATTTCAATTATTTTGCATTCTAGCAGGAGTGTTATTTGGAGAGAAACGTCTGTAGCCGGAGGACTGACTCTGAGGAGCTTTTTGATTGTCAAAACAGCCGGGCTCTCAAGGCCACAGCTCCATTTCGGGCCCTGCTGTGGGCTTGTTTACTGTAGATAAGTGACAGCATCCAAACTTATCTTCATCTCCATCAGCCTCTTATGGAGCGAGGGAGTTGGAAGGCATTTAATGAGCTTAATGACTTTTGCTGGTGGAGGGAGGTGTGTGTGATAAGGAGATAGTGCCCATCGATTTCTCTTCCATTGAGAAGTGAAATAGGTATGGCTGGAACTCTGGGCTGCTTTTAATATGGGTCCTTCCAGAGCTGATACTTGGCAAGGATTTGATTGAACTTCTCTTTTTTCACTCCCTTAAGAAATGTTTTCCATTTTCCCAGTCCGTTGTTTTTTTTTGCTGTTGGCAGTGACAGGATCCTTCTTGATTTCCATCACTTTAACAGACCTTACTCTCATCATCTTCTTTTTGATCTCATTGCTCTGTATCTGATTACAGAAAGCAAACAACTCTACGTGTTTTAATTTATCCCTTGCAATCCCAGATTTATGTGCTTGATTGTTTTTCTCTTTTGGTCTCACCAGTGTCTTTGCTGTTCCCTGTTTGAACTCTTGCCTTGCAGTCCTGCTTTTTACTGGTCAGAGGAGAGTTGCACAGACATCCCAGGGGTAGCTTTGTAGGGACTTTACAAATGAATTTACATTGCATTTGAACAAAATGAAAAACAAAATCACTTCTCACTTCTGAAGGTCTTAACTAACGTGCAATATTGTAATGGCACTGGGAAGTTTTGAGAATTTTTTTTACTGTCTTGTGCTTTATTTGTAGGGTGACAACTTTTTTGATACCTATGACGTTGAACTTATAAAAAAGAATGGGCAAAGCCTGGGAATAACAATTGTTGGATATGCTGGCACATGTGATATAGGTGAGTTGCACAGGATTTAGGAAATTGTTGGACAGGGGCTTCTCAAATACCCTTTATTGACCATGGGGAAAATGAAAAAATGAATAGCTCCTACCTGTGCTGGGATATGGGGACATGAAATTCACTAGAATTACAGAGCAGCATCTCATATTTAGTGGGAGTTTGTGAAAGGGAGGTGTTGGTGTTTCGGGGGGGGTTATTTTTTTTTCCTTTGTTTTTATTTCCTTGTTCTCATTGGGAGTTAGAATTAATAATCAAACTGCAAACATGACAAAGGACAGCTTTTCTGATTTCCATGTTTCTCTTCTCTTTTCTTTTTTTTTTTTTTTTTTTAGAAGAAAAATCCTTTTTCATTAAGATTTAAAGTACTAAATTCTTCAGCTGTAAGATGATTGAAGTCCTGATCAAAGTCCTTAAGCACATACTTTACTTTTAGCTTAGTTAGTCCTATTGAAATCAAACGCAGCATGGATTTAAGTGATTGTGGTTTAAAGCCTGGGTAAGCACAAGGATGAATCCATGGAGGAGGTGGCCTTTTGTGAGCCATTTTAAGGAAAAAAATTGGAGGTCAGTGTACAGGTGGTTGTGTCAGTGCTGGGTTTGTTTTTTGTTTTTTTCCACCAGAGATCCTCAGTTTTGTGTCAGGCTGTGGGAGTGGTAACGTGCAGATGGTGGTGGTTTACAGAATCATCACTTTACGGGCAGAAGGAAGCCTGTGAAAAAGGCTGGAATTAAAAACCTTAATAAGAAAAGAAGCAGATTAGGTTAATGCAGTGACTTGTTTTTCTTTCCTTCCCCCCCCTCAACAGAACCTTCAGGGATTTTTGTGAAGAATATAATACCTGGTAGTGCTGCCGACCACAACGGCCAAATTCACGTTCATGACAAAATTGTTGCTGTAAGTAAAATACTGTGCTTCTATATTGCTGCAGAACTAACACATTTCACATCTCTGTTAAAAGAACAACATAGTAAAAAAGACTTTCTAAAATTAATTAAACCTCCTCTGCTTTGCAGAAGAAATAATTTGGTGGTTCATGTTTGTTTAGGTAGACTCGTGACAGAAATGAGCTTTGGCTTGCTGTGGTTAAAGTATTATTTTATATTCAAAGAAATAGTAAATAGTAGTTAACTGTGAAAGAGGCAAGCATTTGGATTAAAGTGTCTCAGAGTGGGGAATCTTGGCTTTTGGCCTGCAGTAAAGATGAGCAGCATTAACTTCTACTTGAATTGAATGTGATTCGAGGATTGTTAAGATTCTGCAAGATGTGGCACATTGTTTGTGTTCCTTAATGGCTGTGTAGTGTGGATGCAATCAAAATGTTAATGGTCACAATTTAGGTTTAAAAGCCCAAGCTTTATGTGTAGAAAAATGAAAAAACCAGTGAATAACAGTGAATTGAATAATAGCCAATTTTGCATTCACAGCACAAGCAGGAATGAATTCCACAGTCTTTTTTTGTTTTAAGAGATAATATTTATAGAGATATGATTTAAAATTACTTTTAAAATGTGTGCCATGCCAGACCTTCCAAAGTCAGCTTCTCCTCTGTGAGAGCAAAAATTAATATAACCTTTTATCTGCAGGAAAGGCCCTATTGATGCACGATCTGACAGGGAGGTGAACGGAGTATTTTGGGTGTAAATTAAAATAGCTGCTAATGTAAGAATTGGGTTGTTTAGAGTGGATTATACAAACAGTTGTGTGTAGAGGCTTGTGTGGGGCATGTTAGAAATCCATGAGAAAACCAGCAGTGATAATGAACTGAACAGAGTTCTAGGTTGGATACTCTGCTTGGAGCCTTCATCCACAGTCCTTGTCAAGCTGGTTTTGGTAAGCAGAAAAAAATTAAGGAAAAATCTTGTGCATACTTGTATCAGACTGGTAAATTCTGTTTCGTGGTTGTCCCCATGAAAACAGGAAGAAGAAAGTACTGTTGTGTTTCCTTTTAAAAGGCATTTTGGAAATAAATTCTCATCAGTGAAATGTAACAGATTTAATGAGATTGTTTTGCAAATATTGCTGTCTTGGGAGAGTAACCCTGTAATTTCTGCACTAAATAACGTGGCTGTTGCTCACAGACTGTGGTACTCCACAACACAGCCTAAGAATACAGCACAATTACTGGTTTTTGGTACAATTTTCTTGTTTTAGGTTGATGGAGTCAACATTCAGGATTTTACCAACCAAGAAGTGGTAGAGGCACTGCGAAACACGGGACAGACTGTGCGTCTCACCTTGCTTAGAAGGAAACCTTCCTTTACTATTTCTTCAGAAACCCCTTCAGATAGAGGTAATTCTTTTTTTTCTAGCAACTGATTTTATTTTTCACTCAATTTACAGTTACCTCATTTAACAGTTTAGGACTGGATGCCACATGATCCTCAATTTTTTTAAGGGTGCACTGCAGGAAAGTAAGGTACTTGAAGGAGGATTGGAAAGAAACTAAAACGAGAGATTCAGGAAAATTCAGTGCAAAACTCCTGAGTAGCCACCCCACCAAAAAAAAAGGAAGGAATTAGTGAGGTGGTGCTACTACTTCCTATATTTTGCAGCCTGTGATTTGGGTTTTTTTTTCCATCTGTTTTCACAGTGCAGCCAACTCTTCCAATCTTTGTGTCCCCTGGAGCTGTAGGGACTGAAATTAGTGTGGCCACTAAGAGTGAGGGAAAACAAGAACAGAGGGATAATCTTCACAGTGAAAAGCAGCAGAGTCTACATCAGGCAGGTAGACAGGATATCTTGCAGTGCCTCTCCTGAGTCTGGTTAAAGGCTCCCATCTTTAATCCCTTCTCAGCACTGATGGGCTGTCATGGCTTACTCCACCTTTAGCTTTTGCCCTGCAATGCTTTTGAAGGAAAACTCTTGGATCTGACCAACTCTTTCACCCCACCCTGTCCCCAAATTGCAGCCCTGTCCACAGGTCTGCTGAGAGTGGATTCCGTGACGTCTCAGGGCCTGTAATTCTCTGGATCTTCTTCCTTGCATAAAATTTGCCCTTTTCCAGTCAGCAGTGGTCCCCTTTTGTTTTGGGAAGGTTTTTTTTTAAGGTTACACTCAGTGGAAATGCAGCTTTCACTGCTCAGGAATGACTCTCATTAACTCTGGAGAGCTCAAAGCCTCCAGCTCAGAGATTCCTCTCTGTGGTCCTGGTCCTGCAGTGATGACCTGAGGTGTCCTGCCTGCATTTTTCTCCTGAGAGAAACTTTATTTATCATCCTCCTCTGCTGCCAGGGCCCTGCACCAGTCTGCTGGGTGAGCAGCATCAGGAGATGTGACTCCAGGGAATTCATATTTATTTCCTGATCAGTGTTACTTCAGTCATACCCATTTTCATGGCTGGACTCCATAATCTCAGAGATCTTTTCCTGCCTTAATGATTCTGTGATCTTCTTGCCCTCCTCACACATCTTAGACTCCTGCAGAGTATCTTCATAATATTCTTCTGGTTTCCTGTACCACGTCTCTGAAGCCCATTTGCTGCAGTTTCCTCTTTTGGCACTGCAGTAGCTTCATCAGAACTTGTGTCTTGGGTGTACAGACCCGATAGCTGGAGTTCAGAAAAGGCTTTTTTTTTTTTTTTTTGTTTTGTTTTTTTAAACAAAAGGCATTCAGACACAGGGGCAGGTCACAAAGGAATGGGCTGCTCTGGGTTTTAGCTGACTTTGAAGCCAAGGCTGGAGGTCTTTCCAGAATCTTCAATTCCCCCACAGATTTCTGGGCTCCTCTACAGGAACTTCTGGGTGAATTTATACAGCTTGTGTTAAAGTCAGCATAAATTATCCTTATGCCTTGTAGTTTCTAAGATATGTAGATGTAATAGAGGATTCTAAATTACGGCTGTCAATGAATAGCAATTTCGCTGTGATTGTTGAAGATCTGTCAGTATTAAAGACAACCTGGAAACGAGAGAAATGTAGCAGTTCCTATATTCCATTCTGTTTTACTTTTCTGTCCAAGCCTTGCAACCAGACATCCTTTGTTGTGACTTTTGCATGTTCCCAGAAACAGGAAGCCAGAACAGAGGTGGCTGAGTAGCTGAGAGTTGAGGTTCTCAGAGCATTGTTGTGCTATGACAGAGGCTGGAAAAGAGCAACACTTTGTCTGTCCTGTGTCACTTACCCAGTTTTGGTCTTTTTTTTTTTTTTAACTGTGGGACTTCTATGCGTATTTTACTCCTGCAGAAATATGAGATTTCACCTTGGAGAAGAATTTAATGGCCAAGTTTAAATTCCACAGATAGGTGCTTATTTTGGATGTGGTGATGGGGACTTGGTTATAATGGTGCTAAAGTAAATACTGCTAATTTAAGGCTCTGACTAAACTCTGGAAATGCTTTTAGAAGTTTAATGGGAAAGGTATGTTTTATAAAATGCGTATTACTTCCCTTTAAGCCCAGTTGTGTGAAATTCTTATTAAATTGTGTTTCCTGGGGAGGTATTAAATGGTAATTCTGGCCAGGCAAAGCCATGCTTAAGCAGTTCTGGTACAAAGGCAAGGAGGTTTGGGCTGCAACGTGCACGAGGCCTGAAACTCTGTGCTAGCAGAGTGCAGGCAATGAATTTAACAGCTGCCTCTGCAAGCCTGCAGGCTGGGCAGGACTGCTCCATCCTCAGAGCAGGGAGTACTCAGAACCCACAGGGACAATGCTGGGAGTCAGGAGTTTAAGAGATGTCTGAGGAAAAAGCCCCAGCAGTAGGGCAAGTAAAGGCAGGGCATTAATGAAGAGCACAACACACACCCTTGTGTGAGTAACTTTTTGAGAGCAGGAGGAAGCTGCAAGGAAAAAAAAAAAAAGAAGATCCCAGTTTTGAAGAAGCTGACAGTTTTGACCAGAAAAGATGATTTTTACAATACGTTTGTGGTTTCTTCTTTATGCTTGCTAATTAGAAATGAAAAACTGCCTGGAAGCGCAGGCAGAAGGACGGGCTAAATATGCTGAAAAGTTGTTGCTAATGAAAGCTGTCCCTGGGAAGTGTTTTCATTTCTGAGGCCTTGCACATTATAGAAGACATGGTACATATGTCAGGTCATGAGGAATTCAGCTGGATGAGAGACTAGAAAGAAATTTCCTATTAGCTGCCATGTGGAAAAAGCTGTTTGGGGAACAAGGAACGTTGTAAGTGAATTGAGTGATGCCACTGGAATTGAGTATATTCAATCCAAATCCCTTCAGCCCACATTTCCACAGTTCTAAGGAAGTTACAAGAAGAGACTTCAAAGTGTGTTTGAAAGAAGGAAAGGGGAAAACTTCAAATGGAGGCGTGCATCAGCACCTGCTCTGAACAACTCGTAGATTTTGGTAATGTGTTTTGGAAGTGACAAAAAAATCTGTATTCAGCCAGCTGAGCACAGCTTACAGTTGCTGAACTGAACTTTTGAGCTTGACCCTGAGATTCGTTACTCCTGGTGAACCTTAAAATCTGGCTGCACAGGGGATTACAGGTGCTTAGGTCCTGTGTTGTAACTATGTAATAGCAGAAAAAGAGGCTCAGGAATTTCTGTCCCTCTGTTTTTCTGCAAATGGAAGGAGCAGAAGAATGCACTTTGTCCTGGTTTTGATACAGCTGAGAAGTAAAGGCAGTGATCAGCCTGTGCTTGGTAATAAGTCACACATTAGAAACTTTAATTTCCAATGAAGTTAAAAAACCTTAACTAGCAGTTGAGAATTTTAGGACAGTTTGTCTTCCCGTTATTTTTTAAGGAGATAATTTATTTCAGAGACAACTGTGGGGCTGTATTTACAAACCCAAGTTTTTAATCTTGGTGTGGTGTGGTTTTGATAGCAGAAAATAGCTATCAGGATTTCTGGAATTCTCAGAGATCTGTGTCTGCTTGAGCCTGCAGGTTGAAAATCCTCTGGACATTTCCAAGTGACACCTCAGTTGTTAGGCTCTGAGCAGTGTGGGTTCTCAGTGCACATCAGACAGAATTTGCCTGTCTGGCATGGCTGAAAGTGAGCTGGAGAGGTACAGGGGTGGGCTGTGCTGTCGTAGAAGTAAACTTCAATCTCTGTTATTATTGAGTAGCAAACTTCAAAGTTACAGAAGTGTGTAACGAGGATTGTATTGCAGAGCTTTATCTTTGCAGTCTGCGGAGGTGTTGAAAGCACAGGCAGCTTGACAATGCCATTTGTGCAGGCTTTTGCTCCCAGGTGGGCTCTGAGCTCCTCGTGGTGTCTTCACAATCCCCCCACTGAGGTATTTTACTCACTGTCTGTGTGCAGAACGTGAGCTTGTGCTCCACATTCCCGATTTCAGGGCGACGCAGCAGCAAGGCCGAGTGGTCTGTGCCTTGTCTAGACATCTGACAAACTACTGCAGTCATTCAGGGGGGGAAAAAAAGAAAAAAAAACAACCCCACTTTTTGGTAATTCAGCCCCCAGATGCTGCTGCTGTCGCTGCTGCTGGATGGAATTTGCTGTAGAGCTTGATTCTTACCAGTTACACATTGCTCCAGCTTGGAACTTTATATGTGAGCTGAGCTTCTGGCTGAGGTCAAACGCAGGGCAGCCAGTCATTTTCTGCTGTCTAGCTCTGTCAAATTGTCTTACAGGACTGTAACCAACTGCCTTGGTTGCATAAGTAAGAAAGCTGAAAAGATATAAATGTCAAGATAGCCAAGTTCCCACGGAAGACTGGTTCAGAACTGGAGCTTATATTAAAGCTCATGTTACTTACTGGCCTAATTAAAGTAGACAAGGCTTTATACCTGCCAAATGTATAAATAAAGTCTGTGCCTGCATTGTGCTGACACAGCCCCTCGATAACAGCAGTATCTTGTCAGGTGTTTTCCTTCTTGAGGGGGCTCATTTGGGTGGGAGATGATGTTTCCCCGGAGTGGGAAGCGTTTTTACGGCAACAAACGACGAAGTCGCGTGAAATTTGTTTTGCAGCCTGAAAGAATGATTTATTTACAGTACTGCATGGTACAGAACTCACATCTCATCACCAAGCATCACCTCTTCTGCCTCTCAGCTGAATAAATCACACTTTTACAGGAGCTGACGTTTTGCATTGTTTTCCTAAGAAAGACATTTTCGATTCGCGCCGTTTGATGGACTCAGCTTAATGCACTTCCCTTTTGGGGATTATTCCCTCTAATCTTTTATTTACACTGAATTTTTAGTGGAGTATTTAGAAGTAAATGTACTTCTGAATGTACAATATGCTTGTAAATTTAATATTCACTTTCATATTTAGGAAGAGTCCCACTCCCTCCAGCACATGAGCTGAAATCCAAGTGGGAAAACCTGCTGGGACCAGAATATGAAGTTGTGGTATGTTTTATTTCAATAAACTACATTCATGAATGTTATTTCTTTAAATTACAGATCTGCGAGCTTAGCATTACAGGCTGTTTATAGAACAGTTCAGTGCTTGGAACAGATCAGTAACATCAAATTTTCTTTCCTGTGACATTAGGGCTGAAATGTACGTTATAATGAGTTGGGGGATTTGTTGCCCTTTTATTTTATTCTGTTTATATAGATACTGTTGTTGTACAAATACGAGACAGGAACAGTGATTTAAGGAAATCAGCTGTCCTGTTAAATCTGCATCACAGCAGCCACTTAAAATATATGGCATTTTTATTATTTCATTCATGATCTATTTGTTTTACTGGGCACTGAATTAAAAAAAAGGCTCAGGACAGAGCTTCTGTTTTCAGCAGAATCTTACCATTTTATCTGAAGAATGAAAGAACGACTTTCCAACAGGCTGGGAAAACACAAAGTAATTCTCAACAGTGTAACTTTGTGGTGCCAGTGTCTAGTAGATATTTCTTCACTTCCTATTAAATAATTGCCTAGCAAAAGATTGTTTTGATGAATTGTCACGAGGAGTTGATGGAAATTGTAATTCACTTGTGCTTTTCAGTGCTGGGTGAGCCAGCGAGTACAGATAAAAGACTCGGGACAGCGTTCTTTCCGAAGCCTTAAAAAATTCTTACCACCACCAAGAAAATGCCCTGTTTGTCTTTGCAATGCTTGTCCAGTTGATTTAGAGACACTTATTTTTACTACTCGGAGTAGCCATCGTTCCAGTCACTCGCTGGGAGATTTAAAGTAGCTTTAAGAATTGCCTTGAGAAACTCGCTTCCCTCCTTTCCATTAGCACTCCTTTAAGATCTGAGGCTCGTGTGAGATTATGTACGTGATGCAATAAATCTGTTTGGCTGCCCACTTCAGTTGCTTGGTATTCCCACCCTTACATTTCCAGGGGCTGATATTACCTCCCTGAGCACTATCACGCTTCCCACAGAGGATGAAATCCTGCTTAGCTGGTGAATCCAACCATTCCCAATCCTCCTTCGGCCGCCGCCGGTGAAATGTCAGCAGTGAAAATGTTACCTCTTGAATAATAGAAGGAAACTCTCCTGGCATCCCATTTTGAAAGTCATTTTTTGGTTTCTGGTTGCCTGTGCCTCCCTCCTGCGTTCTGTAGGAATGTCCAGTTTGAGTCCAGCCCATGACACCCCTGTCCCTGTGTCCCACCATCCTCACTCACCCCCAGAACTCACCCCCAAGGTGCCCACAGGATTCTCTTAGGAGTATTTATCTTGAGAGGAAATAGCTGCTTGAAGAGAGGGTTTGGTAGCCCTGGTGGCTTCTGTGCTGCTGGTTCTTTTTGGTGCCAGTGGAAGGAGCTGAGATCCCGAGGAGGGACTGTATGGTGTCAGGCTGGGGAGCTACCTGTCATAAATCCATTTACTTACATGCATGGACATGAAATGGGCTCTCTCTGTCAGGACAAACACCCTGAGTACTGGAAAACAACATGCTGGAAGCCCTGTTTAAAATTAATCCAAAAGAAAAGTCTAATCTTTATTAAACTGGAAGTTTTCAAAGAAAAGCTACCTGATTTTTTGCAAGGCTCTGTTTTTTTTCAGACCTACCAAGTGTAGCTTTCCTTTAAACATTCAACTTCAGTGTCCCAAATTCCAACCCTGGGCCATAAATTGGAACTAAATGATCTTTAAGGCCTCTTCCAACCCAAACCATCCTATGATTTTTTTTTTTCTTAATTACATTTAAAATTGGAGTAAATAACCTAAGGTTACAGATAAATCTGTTACGTTAAGGAGGGACGGAACAAGAAAAGACACTGAAAGGATTTCCTGTCCCTGGTTTGAATAACTCACTTTCCATTCCCATTTGGTAATTGAAGTTATGTATTTCAAGCCGTGTTAGCAGCAGAAGTTGGTGGGTTAGTGTGGATGGGAGATGGCTGCACTATAGCCCGAGGTAACAACTTAAGCTGTCATACTTTCAAATTCTGATTGGCAAGTCCGTGTGGGTATTTGTGTCAAACATAATGGCATTTTGTGCTTACACAGGATTACTGAACTTGACTAAAATTGGCATTTGGGCTCCGGGAATAGGATAATATTGGAGTCTGCTAATGGTGCATAATCACCACATTCCTACTTGTAAATGTTCTGTGCCTGAAAGGTTTTTCTAACATTTGTTTAAAATTATTTTGCATCAATGCGACATTGTTTAAGTACGGTTTGTTTTGCTCCTGAGTTGTTTCTTGGGTTTGGTTTTTTTTTGGGTTTTTTTTTTTTGCCAGAATTTCATCGTTCTGGTAAAGTCTTTATTGTCCCGCTGTTGAAAAATGTTCTGATGTCCAATTTTTAGGTTGTGAATGTAGATATGCCCTTTAAAGATGATGCAGAGCTCCAGAAGTACTCAAAGGTAAGTGTTACATGGTGGTTTCCTTCGTGGTATATGTTGGCAGAGTAATCCTGGGAGGGCACGACACAATTCCAGATGTGTTTCAGGAATTTAGTGGTTTTGTGGTTCTGTATTTTCCCTAAAAAAAAGGCTTTTTTTGCCCATTCTTTGCAGAATAAGCAATATTCTGCTTATCTCCTGGATTGATCCAATACCTTTTCATAGCACAGGCAAATGAACCTTTAAACAGTTCATTACCAGATTCCCAAACAACAGAAAAACAGCCTCAAACCATGCTCATAAACCCCAAATTTTGGGGTACTTCATTGCACAGAATGGAGCAGAGGTTGAAACTCTGCTGAACAACTCTTTTGTCCCACAGAGGATTTTGCTGTAGTGATCCTTGCTCGGGGAAAGTGATGTGTAATTCATTTAAACTGTCAGATCTTAAATTAATTTCACTTCCAAGAGATTTTCAAGATATCCATGATATCTTGATATATATCTATGATATTATCAAGATATATGATAGATATCTATGATATATAAGATATATTGTAGAAAAGGGGTTTTTAGAGGTGATGAATTTATGTATTTGTGGGGACAGCTCAGTGGGGAAGGGCCATAAAGTCATGATCAGACATGGCTGTGAAGGAACGCTGTGGATCAGTGGATTGCTCCTTTTATTTGAATATACAGAATAATTTGGGAAGCAGGACAGTGAGTGTTTGAACTCCAGTGATAAACAGCCAGAAAATGCCCAAACTGAAGGAGCAGCTCCTGCTGATCATCTCTTCCCCCCACGTTGCCATGATTTCTTCAGCCTTGTCTGGATAGTGTATCACTTTTATTCTACTTTCCCTAATAGTAGCAGACTTAAAGCACTCCGGGTTGGAGTTTCCCTAGAGGAAAATTCCAAATTGGGGAGTCCCAGTGGGAAAAAATCAGTGATTTCCCCTTGCAGAAAAATGGATGTCAGTTTTAGTAACTACTTACAGGGGACACTTCATGGATATTTTTTCTACCTCGAAGTAGTGTAGCTCCCAAAGGAGTAAGACAGCTGATCTTGTGGTGAGATTTTTATGTCAATTATGGAATTTATTTTATTCCTTTTTTAATTTATTTTATTTTTGTTTTGCTCCAAACCCCATGGAAGAGGGGTTGGAACTGGATGATGTTTAAGGCCTCTTCCAACCCAAACCATTCTCTGATTTGTTGACACCTCACCTTTAGGGTGGTACTTCTCTCTGTATTTTTCCCATTAATTATTTGAGAATACAGTTCAAATTGCCTTTTCCCCCAAAGAGCAGAACTTGTTTTTATTTGTGCAACCATTTTGTAAAGAAAAGTTGTGGACAGTTGTGCTTTAACACAGGTGAGGTCACTGTGAATGTTTAATCATCTTCCTGTGGGTTCAGTTTGGTGAGCTGCTGACTCCTAAATCTGTTTTTATCGTGGTAGATAAAGACTTATACTTAAATATTTACTTATATTTGTCTTTTGGCAGCTGTTACCCATCCACACTCTGAGATTAGGAGTTGAGCTGGACACTTTTGATGGACATCATTATATATCATCCATTGCTTCAGATGGCCCAGCTGCTGCCCTTGGTCTTCTGCAACTGGAGGATGAACTTCTGGAGGTAAAAAAAATAAAACAGAACCCCCACAAAAATAAAAATTATGTCTTTCCTGTTCGTTTGGCCTTCTTAAAATGCTCCTCTAAAGTTCTAGCTTGGCTGCTGTGTGTGCAATAGGATTATTCCAGATTAGTTGTGGAAGCAGAGTTGTGCTTTGGAATTCACATTCATTTTCTTCACTGTTCCCTTCCACATTTATGGACAAAAGGTCAATTTTTTGCGACCTCTCAGTGACTTCATGGGTGTTTTTTCTGAAATGTTTTAACATGAGTACCGAGAGTTACAAGGGCAGGGATAATATTTGTGTTGAATTATTTGTAGCCCTGTCCAGTCTTTTGCACAACTTGGCTTTAGCTTTTGTGGTGGATAATCTTCCTGAATATTTGTCACCCCTGAAAAATTTACAACGGTCTTAGGAACAGTGGTTTCAGTTACACAATAAAACTTTTTTGTTGAGTGTTGAAAGATATTTATGTGTATGAGCAAATACATCAGTTTGTTTAAATGTGTATAAAGAGGCATTGGGGCAGCTTTGGAGCTACCAGAGTCACACCAGACCTATTTTCTCAGGAAAAATAATTATTTGATAAAATTAAAATAATTCCTATTTTGTGTGTGTGTAAATGTATCCATTGGTATCTCAGACTGCAAGTGAAAATACATTAATTTCATACTGCATGCTTACTCCTTGTGGAATATTTTGATATTTGAACCTTTTTTTTTAGTGGATGCAAAGAACATTTAATGGAAACAGAATTAGGCCTTCTGAAAGATTGATTTGTTAGGTGTACAGCTATTTTGCTTTTACTCCTTCACCCTCTAACATCAAAAATTCATACTGGTATCACTAAGACCTAAAACATTTTCTTACTGCTTAATGGAGGAAATCTTGATTCCTGAAGGAAGGGATTAATGGAATGCTGGAAGTGTCGTTTAAATTGGTTGGCCACTAAACAACAAAAAAATATTATACAAAAAGCAATAATGCACTGCTGTAGAGTAACTTAGGAAACTTTAATAGTGTATATTTAATAGTTTTATGTATTACTCTGTACTCAGAATTAAGTTCACAGGTATGTCCAGACCTAGTGAGTGTAAATTTTTCGCTACTCTGTCGTTGGGAAAAGGCCCCCAACAGAATAAAAATGTGCTCTGGGGCTAAAGCTGTAAGTGCCAGGTTTAGCCCAGACTCTGTTTTTGCAGCCAAGTTATAAATCCCCTTAAATAGGGGTTTGCAGTGGAAAAAGTGACAGCCCCATTCCCCAAACAAGCAGCCTTACCTGAGCCTGATACATTTGGGATTGAAATATGATCAGCAAGGACTTTATTTTTTTTTTTTTTCCAATATACAGTGAGGTTGAACGTTGGATTATTTTTAATGATGTGCTTGAATTATGACGGACAGCACGATACCCCTCCCCTGCCCTTCATTTCAGCTGATTCCATTGTGCTCTTTTTTAGGAGTAAATTGCTTTTTTTTTTGTGCCCTTTTGTTGTACAATTTCCCTGCTTTGCGAGGGCTGGCTGGCTGATGTGCTGATGAGTGGGTGTAGGGCACCTTGCCTGCTCAGGGGCTGATTTCTGGCAGCTGCAGGAGGAGAAATGGGAGTCCCCAGGTCTGCTGGGGTGGGGGGGGGTGTGCACAGCAGCTCTTCCCCATCCATCACGGGATGCTGAGAAGTGCTGGGAGTTTTCCACCACGCTGCCACTCTCCGAGCATTAAAAAATCCTTACGCGTAGATCCTTCTGCTTAAATAATTAACTAATGGACGAGGCTGATAGCTCAGCACTTGCTGTAATTCTTGCAGGAAAAAAAAGCCCAGAGCAGTTTGTCTTGCCTGTGGTGGAAGCCAGTTCCACCACTCTCAATTTTTCTACTTGGCTTGGATGTAGAGTGTGAGAGGAACTCTGTGTTTCCCAGCAGTACGAACTATATTTACACTGCAAAAAGCACAGAGTGAGGAGGGGGGGAAAAATAGAAGTGATCAGGAAGCAAATGTTGGCCGAAGTGGGATTGCTGTGGAGCCTTGCATAAGGTTGAATCCCTCTAATCAGCAAGATCTGGGAGGTTTATGGAGAGGCTCTGCCTCAAGTGCAGACATGCAAAGGTGTGTCCACGTCTGGTGAACGTTTCCATGCTCCGTTTTATAGGATCAGGTGTGGGTTCCTTTGCAGTGTGGGTATGGAGGGAAGTACTGAAGGTAATCCTCAGTCATCCCCACTTGCTGTGCCTTGGTTCCTGCTGTGGAGTGACGTGGGTGAGGTGCTGGGTTCCCAAACCAGTGGGTGCACTGCAGCAGTGTGGACATTTGGTCGTGAGAGAGGCTTGAGGCAGCCTAAAAGAAATCCCTGGAACACACGAGGTGTTGGAATTGAGTCCACAGCACTAATTGGGTTAAACCCCTGCTCTTTTGGGGCTGCAGTGCTGCTTAACCCATGTGATTTATGACACCTGCTGACATCCTGCTGTCCTCATATTTAGGGACACCCCTGTGGTGCAAAGAGAGGAACCCTCAGGATATAAAGGTTATAAAACAGGTAAAAGAGGATGAATCACTCTTTTTTTCCTGCAGAAGTAGAATCATAGAGTGACAGAATGGTTTGGGTTGGAAGGGACATTGAAGCCCATCTGCACCTTCCACTATCCCAGGTTGCTCCAAGCCCTGTCCAGCCTGGCCTTGGACACTTCCAGGGAAGGGACAGCTACAAAAGAAGTGCAACTGCAGTATCCTATTTTTAAAGCACATCTATCTATCTATCTAATTGTCTATCCATCCATCCATCCATCCATCCATCCATCCATCCATCCATCAACCTCTCTATTTATCTATCCATCTCTCCATCCATCTATCCATCTATCTATCTATCTATCTATCTATCTATCTAATTGTCCATCTATCCATCCATCTATCTACCTATCTATTTATCTATTCATTCATCCATCCATGTATCTATCTATCTATCTATCTATCTATTTTTTTTCCTGTTTCAAAGTCTGTGGTTTATAATGCCCATTAACAACGATCTGTTATCACTCACAATCTTGAGTTTATGGTATGGTAAGCTTTGAGCCTTGTCAGGCCTTTCTGGTTAATTGCTTACTGAAATTGGTTTCTTTCTTACTGTACAAAATGTTCTCGCCTGTTTTCTGTAGGATCTGTTTTAGTTTCAGCCACTTTGTTACATTTGAGACTGGCAAAGTTAGAGTCACAGAATCAGTAAGGTTGGAAAACACCTCTAAGGTCACTGAGCCAAACTTTTAAACTAGTTGTGGTAGTTCTGACTCCAGTTTTTTGCTCGGAGCTCAGAACCTGCGTTCGCTTAAAATACTGTGGGAAAATTAATTTTTTAAATCTTTTTAAATTCAAACACATAAGCCTAACGCTGAGAAAAGATCCCCGACAAAGAAACAGGTGAGAAAAAAAATAAGAATCCTAGGAAAGGTTTAGGCTTGGAAAAGTGGCGAGCAGAAGAGGAGTTAGAGGAAGCTAAAGAGACATGATGCAGCAGCCAGTAGTCACAAGATCTTGGAGATGAAGTTTTACAATAATGCAAACAAAAAATTACAAAAATGTAATATTCCTCAGAAGCATATGTGAATAAAACCGTGCAGGCTGTGCCAGAATCCCCAGGTAAAATCAGACTTCCACGCTCAGGTGGGGAAAAACGTATGCAAAAAAAAAAAAAAAAAAAAAAAAAAAAAAAAAAAATAAAAATAAAATAAAAAAAAAATCTGCTGGATATCCTTTAATTCTCTTTGTGTGGTGTTCCCATCCTGCAGGTAAATGGGGTGCAGCTGTGTGGAAAATCCCGGCGTGAGGCTGTCACCTTCCTGAAGGAAGTGCCGCCCCCGTTCACCCTGGTGTGCTGCCGGCGGCTCTTCGGTGACGGCACCGAGTCCTTGGTGGACGAGCCCCCCGTGGCAGTTCGCCCTCCAGAGCAGAAGGTAACACTTCTCCTGTCACCCCCTTGTGCAAAAGTGTTGGTTTCTTATCTCTTTTCTTCGTGTTAGATCCGGGATTCATTCATGGGAGTCGCAGTTTTTCGTGTTTGGACTCGGTGTTTGTTAATTCTTATCTATAGCACAGTCTCAAGTTGTGAGCTCTAGCTAACAGGGCAGAATATGGAGGTGTCTCTAACTCTTTCCAAGGTTATTTAAGCGTTAATTGTCTAATAATGAGATGGCATCTGTGTTATTTATACTTTTAACACAATAACCAAAAAGTCGAGGTCGGCAATGAGGACTTTTCCACCCAATAAGGAAAAACCACCCAAAACCATGAAGAAGAAGGTGAAGAAGAAGGACTTAGACAACAGCCTAAATCCTCCATATTGCTCTATATATATTACTATACACTAAAACCTTAAATTCTAAGTTTTTCACCCTGTGAGATCACACAATACTATTCAGACTACACACCCACAACCCCAGTGCCATCACTCAATTTTGGGAGCCTGTTCCACGGCCTCAGGTCAAATGTAGTGCCTGCTTGAGGGTCAGTGCCTTTTAGCACAGAAAGCCTGAAATTCTCAGTTTCCAGAGTTCCAACACAAAAGGACAGGGACTTTTTGGAAAAGTCTGTGCATTTCTGGGTTTCCATGGGTTGGTCTTGAGGAACTTGGTTGTCCTGGGAAGACAAGGTAGGTAAATCACCGAGCTGCTTTGCTGACTGTACATCCCATTCATCATCCCTACACTTAATAGGTGAGTGAGAGCTCTGAATTACACTAAATCACACCCTTGCCACCATTAGCTGATTGCTTCCATGTTCTGAGTAGATTTTTATAGAACTGGGGAGGGAGGAAAAAATGGAAACTGAAAAATTTCCTTTCGTCGCAGGAGCTTTAAAGTCTCAGACTAAAGCTTGACACTTGTGGTTGCTCCTATTTGCAAAAGTATTTACAGCTTGGCTTCTCATCTTTTCTGATTGTCTGGCCTTTCTATTAGCTGTCTGTGGTTAAATCTTTTATGCTATTTATTTTTCCTTTATGCATCTAATGGGACAGCTGAAGTTCATCAGCATGTAACAGGTTAGTAATCTTCTAACAATTAATTAGACTAATACGTGGGTATTTGTGTGCCAGGTTGGGCTCTGATGCTCAAAACATGTAGGCCTGTGCCCAGGGGAGTAGTCAAGGCAGCAAGCTGGAGAAAACTCTATTCATAATGCTCAGGGAAGTTTTAATTCCATAAAAGGTCATATTTGAGGGCATGTATGCACCATTAATAATCAAAATATCGAAGGAATAGTGTTTGTAAAGAACTGAGAGAATGGTGTTTGGACCAGAGCTTTTGTTTTCTAGGTGAAACCTGAGGAGAACTTTAATCCTGAGGAGGAAGAAGGGGAATTGGCGTTATGGTCTCCTGATGTGAAGGTTATTGAGCTGGAGAAAGACAAAAATGGTTTAGGATTCAGCATTTTAGATTATCAGGTATGCTTTTTTATATAACTGAGTGCTAAAAATCCCGTATGGTGCCTTAAAATGTTTTGTGATGTTGATTACTGGGTAATGGACTTGACACTTGGGCCTAGAAACTATAGGGATAAGTAAAGTATTTTGAGGCCAACTCTGTAAAGTAGGGAGTGTTCTAAACCTCTGATTACTGGACATGACAAAGTGCAAAATCTTTAATCAAGCTCCACCCCATAAATCTGAGTTTAATGCCCAAGTGTTGGGCAAGGTTGTTTTTTTGTTGTATTTTGTTGTAACTTGAATGACACTTCAGCTATGAGAGTGACAAGCAAAGGTTCTTGGGTATTAGTTGGAGATGATTATATTCTTAATTGTTAAACTCCTTAGAAATGAACAGACAAGTCTTTAACTGGAGGGAAATGCGACTAAAACTAACAAATCCTTCTTTCAAAAACACCGGCTTCAATTAAATATGTAGAAACCCTCAAAGTCTGTAGTCAGAATGAAACGTTCTTCATGTTTCTAGTCAACATGATATATTTTTTTAAACCTCCAGTCATCATATTTATAAGGAAATAAAATAGCTGGATCACTCTTTATAATAATATACACATCACATCTGAGTGCTGCCTAAACATTGTAGTTTAATGAAATGTGTTCAACTGTTGTACATAAATGTCAAGTGATATAAAATTCACTTTCTGATACAATAAGGCAGGAATTGGGAACGAATTAGAAGGGGAAAAAAAATATTTGAAGTATTATGCAAACCCATTAATTCTATATTTTACCAGTGCGATTTAAGATTACTGAAAATAGATCCTGTTAGTCATTTTAGCTGACACATGTTGTGTTGCAGTGCCAGCTCTACTCTAGAGTTGCTGGGAGTCTTTACAGAGCAGTAATACACAGATTTGCTTTTAAGTTCTCATATAATCAGAATTAATGAAGGCTTTAATAGCAGGCTTTTTATTTACTTATTCGCAGATGCAAATACACGAGCAATGTTGTGGTACTTGCAGCTAAATTTAAATACATTCTAATCAATTCTAAATGAGTGGTAAACCACTTAATCTCAGATCTTTATAATTTCAAGATATTTATGTCTAAAGTGTATAAAGTGTGTTCTTTTGTTTGGGATTTGCCTCTTAGATCTTTTGCACTTTTCATCATCTGCAGATTAATTTTTATAGGGAGATATCTGTGCCTGTGTGTGCGTTTATGTAAATACATCCATCACATCCTTGAGTGCAAGGCAAAGAAAATAAATAATTGTCCATGCTACAGTGGAGGCAAGGGGGAAAAAAAAACAAAAAAAAAACAACTATGTGTGGTTCCTGGGAGAGTGTTTGGAATTCTTAACACAGATTTGCTGGGAAGCACAGAATTGCAGCAGTGTTTAATTGTGCCTTAAAGGACCTGGAGACCCTTCTTTAAAACATGAAAGGTGTTTTTTTAGGCACTTACTCTTTGTTTTACAAGGGAAAATTCGAGCCTTACAATGGCAAATGATATTGCCTGTGCTGTGTATCCACTGCTGATTTTGCTCCTTTTGAGGAATAAGATTTTTAAATTTTTTTAAGGTATTTTTCAATGAAGCTGGGTCTTCCCATGGCCCATCTTCATCATCAGGGAGTGACCAGCCTTTCTGGGCTGCCACAGTGTTGGTGGAGGTAGGGTGGGGAGGAAAATGCTTTTGGAGGGAAGCCTGTTGGCCATTAACACACAAGGACTGGCTCTGTCCATTACAGAAACTTAAGGAAAGTTTGGTGTTGCATTCCCAGCTTGGAGGAGGTGATGTGACTGTCCTGGGCTTTGAAGATCCAATTATATCTGTAGCTGTTGGCTGAAATGACACTTCAGAAATACTGGAAGGACTTCAGGGAGCTCAGTGGGAGCAGGGAAGTGGTGTCAGGGTTAAAAGGTGGTGATGCTCTGTTGTCCCACCTCACCTTCCCCTACACAGAGGTGGAGCAGCACCTTGGGAATGGTGGATCCCAGTGGATCCCAGCCCTGGGGTGGGATGGGGCTGTTCCCTGCAGTGTTTCAGGAGTCCTTCTCACACATTTCTGACAGTGAGAGATGCCAGACACGCTGCAGAAGCACGAGAATGCTCCGAAGTTACAGACCAGGCTGCTCCCAGTGCTCTGGAATTTCTTCCTACTTGTTTTCAAGCAAAAAGCTTTTTTACCTTTCCATCTTAATTTTGATTGTAGAATTAGACGTTGTGCTGAACACTCCTATGGTGTATAATTCATAATATTTGCTGTTTTGTTCCTCAAAACTGGCTGCTTGCTCAGCATAAAGGATGCTGTGCCTCAGTTGTCCTAAATGCTGCGCTTCCCAAGTCATGCTCTGGAAAACAGAATTAATAAAAACTCTTTGTGAGGCAGGAGTCTTGAGTACGTGGAAAACTGAATGCTGAGATCAAGAAAATTATTACTCTGGCATATTAATTTTTAATGGGCTGTCTTTCTAATAATGTTTCATCTATCAAATAAATGATAAGCACATCCCAAGTGACTTGCAGGATATTCCCAGAAACGTACAAGCATAATTCCAATGCCTATATATTTTAATGAACTAATTACAAATTAATTATACCAATTATGCATAATCAATAGTATTTCTACTTTGTCCTGTGTTTTCTTTTGATTGTCTTTAGGGATTTAAAAGCTTAAAACAGAGCAACCTTCCTTTTTTTTTAATAAGGTTCTTAAAACTTTGGGGTAGAGTTACCCCTGTTGCTATGACAGAATAGTATTTATACAGGATATTCTTCTCTTCCTGTGTATTAAAAAACCACCTCTTTTTCCCCTTTGAATGTTGTAATTTGTAATTATGTTGCAGGAAATCTAAAATTTTTGAGACCTCTGCTCTGCTGGCAGCAAGGTCAGTACTTGGCAAGAGGGGAGGTGGAAGGGAAGCTGATCCTGTGGATGAAATGATGGATTTCACTGGATATTTTTTTCCTTTTATTTAAATAAGAAACACTGACGACATCTCAAAATGAAATCTTCTGTATTTTTTTTTTTTCTGTTGTCATCACTGTGATGGGAGCTGGTCACAGCTCCTAGGCCAGGCAGAGGTTTTTCTTGGTGGTGCTTTGATGGGAAGGCTGCAAAGGTCTCCTGGCCATGACAGAACTGTGCTGCTCAGCCTTCTGGCCAGCTCCTTGGTGAAGTAACACGCTCTGCCTCTCTTCATTTCCTTCTCCTTTCACTTGGAGAGGCTGCTCTGCTTTTCACCTCTTCACTAACCTTTATGTGGTGCTGCTGGCACAGGTGGTGCCAAGTTGTGCTCTGATGGTAAGGCTGGAGTGGTTTGGGATCACCTGGGATGCAAGAGGCTGCAGTCAGTGTATTTCGTGTTCTTTGTCAGCAGACCTGAAAGTATCCAGCTTAACAGTAAATCTGTCTAGCCTGGAACTAATCATGGAATCCCAGAGTGGTTTGGGTTGGAAGGGATCTTAACTCTCATCCAGTTCCAAGCCCTGCACCTTCCACTAGACCCGGTTGCTCCAAGCCCCATCCAGCCTCCTGGCCAGCAAGTCAAGAGCTAAGCCATTGTTTTTGAGACCAATCCCTTTTTCTTAGCAAGGAATTGAAAGATACATTATCAGATTAAAATAGAGAAGGAATGCTGTCTAAAAACGACAGAGCAAGAGGAAATAAAAATCCTATAAGACTTGTAGGGAAAAAGAAGACATCCCAGCAGGATAGAAGGTTCTTTGAGCCCTCAAACAGTGTTTACCAAAGACCTGATGCACTGCAGGCCAACAGATTCTGTCAGTAATGTTTTACAGAAATATTGGAAAAACCACAGGTAGCTGAATTGCAGATTTCTTGAGGCAGTATTGACCAGAAGGTAACTTGAATGGTCTGATGAGCTTTTATCAAATTAAACAAAAAGCTGAATGGACTTTATGTGGAGCTTAATTTACTGTGCTTTGAAGTCAGAGTCTTTTTAAAGCAGCTGTTTCAGAGTGCATGAAACTGGAGAGGGTGAGGGGTGGAACGGGGAGGTTTGACATTTTACGTAACTCTTGGGAAGGACTCTGAGATGCTGTTTCTCCCGGTCTGTGCTGAGAGAGAAGTCCCCAGTGCCTGCTTGCTTTGCCACAGTCCAGCTGCCCTGGAGAGCTGCCTGGCTGTAGGAACTCATGGACTCACCTGCTCCAAGCCATCCACGGAAGCAGAAAGAGGCATTTCAGCACTCAGGAGCTTCAAGTTACCCTGAGCAGCTTGAATTGTGCCTGCCTTAGGCTGCCTGGGTCAGTGCTCCGGGGGATTTTCCTGTGGTCTAGCAACAGGGACCCCACAGCTGCCTTATTCCTGGCTTCCCTTTATTATGAGTAGCAGTTTTTCGTGCTGCTGAACTGAAGTCTCTTTTGCTGCACATTCAGCAGGTTATGTTTTGTCCTTCTCCCAGGGAGCATGGGAAACAATTGTTTTCCCTTTTCTAACGAAATCACTGCATAGTCATTCACGGCAGGAAGTGAAGCAATTTAAGTGTCTCCAAATATCTTTCCTCTTTTCTTTACGCCCCAAACAGGCTCCAGATGTAGAGTTACAAAAAAAAAAAAGCAAACTGACTTCTTATTTGTAGAAGGTGGTATTCAAGTAGATTATATTATTTTTTTTTTCCTTTTACTTTCTTGGTCTGTTCAGCAGCGAGATGCAGGCTGGAATGCTTTGACAAGTTGCTGGCTAAACGTTTGCCCTCTTGTGATAATTTGAGCTTTGTCTGTTCTTGTGATAAGTTTGTTATGAACAAAGAAGCATATTCACGTCTTTGTTAAGCACATTTTCACCTGATCATGTGATGGAAACCTGTGGCTTACTGGCAAAAGCTGCACAGCTGTATTAAAAAGCAGTTTTACAATGGCTATCAGCTTGGTACTGGGAAAACTGATAAAGGCAGCTTTTCTCCCATCTCTACAACCCATCCACATTCATTAACATCAAAGTTCTGTAAGCCTCAGTACCAACTGTGTTGGTACTCATCTCACGGAGGATTTGCTTCTCTCCCCCTATGGGAAAGTTCTACATCCTCTAAATCATATTAAGCTGCTTCATGTGTAAAATAATTCTTAATAGTGTGTCATGAATTGAATTCAGTGTAGCTTTTTGAAAAATTCTCTTGGAGTTCAGCTTAAAAACTACTTTTCAGGACCTAAGAGCCGGTGAATGCAGTCGAGCACATTCCTGGAGAAGTTTCTGAGGTGTTCACGATTAGTGGATTCCAAAAACCTCAGTGCTGCAGTACTGGGAGAGCAGAGACCACTTTAATAAGGAATCAAAGAGATTTCTGTGCATCTCACACGAAGATACAGACAGACCCACGGGAACAGCTTGATGAGGAAGGGATCTGGAGAACCTGGAGGCACATTAGGGGTTGGGAATTCCCTGACACTGGGCTGGAGGGGGCCATCAGTCGGACTCTAAATGAGAAGTTGGGAGGAATCTCTGGAATTATTCAGGTTGGGAAAGTCCTCTGAGACCTTTCAGTCCTACTGTTCCCCCAGCACTGCCAAGGCCACCACTGCCCCATGTCCCCAAGTGCCGCATCCACATGGCTTCTAAATCCCTCCAAGGATGGGGACTCCACCACTGCCCTGGGCAGCTGTGCTAGGGCTGGACAACCTTTTCCATGAAGAAATTTTTCTTTATATCCAACCTGAACCTCCCCTGGAGCAACTTGGCCATTTCCTCTCCTCCTGATCCTGTTCCCTGGGAGCAGAGCCTGACCCCCCCAGCTGTCCCCTCCTGTCAGGGAGTTGTGCAGAGCCACAAGCTCCCCCCTGAGCCTCCTTTTCTCCAGGCTGAGCCCCTTTCCCAGCTCCCTCAGCCTCTCCTGGTGCTCCAGCCCCTTCCCCAGCTCCATTCCCCTCTCTGGACATGCCCCAGCCCCTCAATGACCTTCTTGTCATGACCTCAGACTTCCAGGTACCTCAGCAGTGCCCAGCACAGGGGACAGGCACTGTCCTGCTCCTGCTGCCACACCAGTGCTGGTCCCATTGGCCTCCTTGGCCATCCAAGCCATGCACAGCCAGTTTTCCCAGGAGAGTGCTGTGGGAAACAGCGTCAGAGGCTTCACAGAATTCCAGGCAGACACATCCACAGCCTTTCCCTCACCCACTAAGCAGGTGTTGTGGTTTTGGCTGGGATAGAGTTAATTTCCCTCCTAGTAGCTGGTGCAGTGCTGTGTTTTGGATTCAGCATGAGAACAGTGTTGATAACAGGGCGATGTTTTAGTTGTTGCTAAGTAGCGATTACTCTGAGTCAAGGACTTCTCAGTTTCCCATGCTCTGCCAGTGAGGAGGAGCACCAGAAGCCAGGAGAGGTGATCTGAACGAGCCAGAGGGATGTTCCATACTATAGGATATCCTGCTCAGTATATAAATGGGGGGGGACTTGGCCAGGAGGGGTGAATCTGCTCAGGAGCAGGCTGGGCATCAGAATTGTGCCTCACTTGTTCTTCTCAGGTTTTATTCCTCTTTTCTCTTTTTGTCATGTCCCTTTTCATGGTATTTATTAGTGTTAGCATTGCTATTATCTTCTGCTTTATTCAGTTGTTAAAGTGTTCTTATCTCAGCCATGGGTCACCCCAGCCAAACCCAGGGCAGCAGATTTTGGTGGAGCAGGACCTGCCTTTCACAAAGCCGTGCTGATCCCCAGGTTGCCCTGAATTTGGTAAAAGGCAGAGATTTTCCTTATCCCTTTGCTGTCTTGTAGCTGTAGGAGCATCCCTCCTGTCCCTGTGAGCTGCAGCAGCTCTGGACAATACCTGAGTTTGCAGAGAAACTGGAGCATTACTGAGAACATCTGTTTTTCTTTGCTTTCTCGCATATCCATGAAATAAATGCTGAGCAGTATTATTACTATTAACCTTTAGAAATGTTTTCCCTTCTTCCCCCAAATTCTCCAATCTGGTTGTTCTTTTTCATTTCCTGCTAGAAAGAATAGCTTTTAATAAAAACAAAAAACCCCAAACCAAAGAAATTCATTATTATTCCACAGATGTCTTCTGCCTGCGAGAGAAGGCGAGAATTTAAAGGGACAAAACTGTGGCTGGATTTTCTGTTAACCACTTAGTAAATCTCAGCCAGGCTGAAATAATGTGGATGAGGCTGGAGGAAGCTGTGCTGGGCTGGCAGTGGGCATATGGAGGTGATGGAGCAATGGGTGTGGAAGAGCTCGGCCCAGACAGCTCCAAATTTGTTCTGAAATGATGAGGTTTGAGATGTGTGTTGGTGCTGATGGATGAGCATGAAGCCTCCTGAAAACTCATGGAAGTTATGAGGTGTTCTGTTTTCTTAATATCTCACCCTGCTGGAAGATGCTGCTCCCCAAATCCAGGGAGTCCTGTTGCACTTGGAATTTTCTGTCTGTTCTCAATGTGATTTACTTAACATTCTCTGCAACCTTTCTGCCTACCCTTCTGCCTGCTCCCTCATCGACTCTGTTCCTCATCCCTGGAGGTGTTCAAGGCTAGACTGGATGGAGTTCTGAGCACCCTGGGATAGTGGAAGGTGTCCCTGCCCATGGCAGGGGGTGGAATGGGACGAGCTTTAAGTTCCCTTTCAACCCAACCCAGTCTGGGATTTTGTGATTCTTTGGGCCGAGTCACTGTTTGCAGATCCTTCTTGCATAAAACCCAACCTGTCCTCTGTCCCCACTTTTATTTTGCATCTTTTTCTGCAGCAAGTCTTCCATAATTCATGTGTTTGCTGCTTGTGAAGCAAGGTTTTCATGCAGGGAAGAGCTCTGGTTTGTGTAAGAGTATATCCTGCACTTCCACAGACTTTTACCAGGGCTGAGGCCAGCTCACCCCACTGGTGCCAGTGCTGCTGGGCTCTCTGGTTGGATTTTGGGTTCAGGAATTCTTTTGAGTCTGAAAGCTGATCAAACCTGTGTTAAGGCCCACTGAGCACAGGCTGTGTAGGTGATACCATTTATACTTTTCTCCCTTGGCTTGTTGGTATTTTCTTCTTCTTTCCCACACATCTCTATCCCTTCTTTATCTCATCACACAGTGGCTTTCCTCCACTTCCTTATGAGTTCAGGGATTTTTTTTTTTTTTTTCCTTATCTCTGTGGCTTTTCCCTGTAGTCAGCACTCAGTGTGTTTTTTCTGGAGCTGGAAAAGTCTGAAAGTCTAAGATATTAAGAGAGTCTAATGAATGTAATCCCTGAGACTTTAGCTCTGCCGAGAGCAAATATGAAAGGCGGATCAAACCTTAGATGGATTGAGAAGTTTGATAAATTAAAAGATAGCGACAGGCACCTGAGTCCACTGCGCGGTGACACTGAGAACGCCCGGAGCCGGTGCCTATCTTTGATCTTTTTGTTTGGGGAGAGCAGTAGAGTGTGTGAGGTCTTTTCCCTGGGGTCCCTGGTCCACGGCAGAGGGGTGGGGACGGTGCTGTGCTCTCCAGCCCTGCCAGACCCACGCGGCTCTGAGTCACCGCCGGCCACCGTGTTCGTTCTTGCTGGGGAAGGCTGATAGGATTTCAGATCCCCGATGATGAAAGCCTGGTGTGGGAAACCCATTGTGCCACCTCCTCCTCTTTTATTTTGCTGTTCCCTCTCCTCCTTTGGGTGGGGCTCTGTGCGGTTTGTTTCTGTTTTGTTGGGTTTTGTTGTTTTTTTTTTTTTTTCCCCCCTTCCCTGCGAATTCCTGTTTTCTTTGCTGACATTTCCCACAACAGAAGTTTTGATTAATGCCGGCTGCACACCAGAGCTTCTGAAATTCATTGCTTTATTCCCTCACTGCAGATCAATAAATAGTAATGTTTTATTTCCAGTGCTTTGCCTTACATCACAGCAAAGTTCAGCGTTCCTCCTTGAATACCGCTCTGTATTTAAGTTTGTGTTGCTTCAGCACATCAGCCCGCAGTTTATTTCTCTGGTACAGCCAGAGGCTGTGCGTTGTGTAATCTCCTTCCTGAGCAGCCCTGCTGACTGCAATCCGAGTGGAAGAGGCAGAAACGGGTCTGAAATGCTTCGAATTTCACTCAGATGCAATGGATCTAACGAAAACCAGTCGAGCACTTCCTCAGGGATGTTTTTCCAAGCCTTGAGAGTGCCTTTGGCAGTTCCTACGGCCAAGTGCTGTAAACATGTTGGAGTGAGTGAACAGAAGGTTTGGAGCTTGAGTCTCTACCCTAAAGTGAGGCCACCTTAAGGAGGGAATCAGACCTCACTCACAGCTGGCTCTCCCTCTCTTCCCTGTCTGTTGGGAGGCACTTTGTGCTTTGAAAAGGCATAAAGAAGGGTGCTTGTCAGTCTTGACTCTTGCATCCCATTGGCATTGTTGGGGTCACTGTGGAGGGTGGCTCTGCAAAGGGAGCCACAGGCACTTCACAGAATGAGAGCATTGGATGAGTATTTAAAGTAATTTCACAACGCTGAGCATGCAGGTACATTGCTCATGTGCACTTCTACCTTTGTTCTACATAGCAGCGAGGCAAACATAAAATGCCTCTGCTTCTTTTCATTGTTTGACAAGTGTCTTTTCCTTGTTCAGCATCAAAAGTGTCGTGTATAAGAGCCTTCCAGCCTGGTATCTTATTCACTGAAGAGTTTTAAATATGGATATATATGTGTGTTAGACCTGGAAGTGGTCCCATGCAAAATGTAATGAAGCTGGGCTGCTCTGACCTCTGAGCTCCAAGGCGTTTGTCTTGGCTCCCTCACAGAAACCTGCAGTATACAAATTGGCACTTGTAAAAATGCTCAGATAAATCAAAAAATGGCACGGGGGGGGGAAAAGTTTCAAACTGTTTCTTTTGGGATCCTTCGCCATGCTATTTTGGACGTGTGTTTTTGTGGCAGCAGGCAGTTTGTTGCTTGAAGAAAGCTGAAATATTCTAGGAAGTCAGGCTAGCTGGATTTAGATGTCGAGTGATGCCAAAACTAATATAGCCCGTAACTAAGTGAGAGTGACTTTGCACAGGGAATGTCAGTCACCCGCAGCTTTGTCTTACATTTTCATAGGAGCCTTTAAAAAAAAAAAAAAAAAAAGAAAGCAAAACACAAACAAACCCCCAGCAAACGTGGGAGCTGCTCCCATCCAGTGGAGCTGTAGTTTCAGTGCTCCTCATCCCCAGCCCGGGGAGGGTCTGCTGGGGCTGGCTGGATGGACGGGGGTGGGTTGTGAGAGCAGGGAATGCCTGCGGTGCTGGGCTGGCCTGGAGTGCCCTCTCTTGGCTGCTGCACACCTCACCTTTTGGGAGGGACAAGGGAGCAGCCAGCCTGGTTTATCACTTTTATTTCCCAGCAGGATGGGCAGCTGCACTGGTTCTGTCTCCGGGTCTGCCTCCTAAATCCCTCCGAGTGTGGATGTTTGGTGCCCGTGGCCGTCGAAGGCACAATAAAGTTGCAGCCCCAGCGTTGCTCTCTTAACCTCCTGGGACTCTTAACATTTTAGCAGAGCTCAGGTTTTTAAGAGATTTCGTACTGCCCCCAACCCAGGGATCCCAGAGGCAGCAACTGCAGTGGCCCCTGCCTGACTCTGCGCTGCTAAATGAATCCAGAACAAATGAGGGTCTGAAAATAAGGAGAAAAATTTGACACCTGGACTCCGGGAAACGTTTGTGGGTTTTGATGAGGAGCAGTGGGGAGGAGGGAAAACCTACGGTTCAGCATAGTTAAATATATGGTGTGCTAAGTGTGAATAAATTGTGGCTATTTTAAACAAGTTCATGGAATCTGTGGCTGGCTCGGGCACAAAGGGGAGGACAGCAGCCACAGCGCACGAGTTCCTCCAGGGGTTACCTGGAGGCCACTGTCCTGGGCTGCTGCTGCTGCATGGCAGGGGGCAGCTCTCAGCGTTTACACAAGTGGCAAACATGTAATTCTTCTCTTAAAAATGAGCTTTTTGAGTCAAGGGGGTTCGTCTCCTCAGGGCCCTGCTTTGCGGTCCGATTCTTCTCCTCGTTGTTCATAAATGATTCATTGGTGTAAAGGAATCCTTCAGGAAAGGTAAAAGCTCCTCTTTAAATGTGCCAAGGCCAGTTCATGACGAGCTTGGAGGTCTTTTCCATCTTAATGTTTCTATGATTTGTGCTATGATTTCTGTGATCTCATTTTAACGTGGCCAGTTCGCATGGGATTGTCCACTGCACTCCCCTTGTGCTCTGATACAAAGGCATGTGATAATTTCTTGGAATATTGAAATTGTATCACTTCTGGGTTGGGGGAGAGAGTTACAAGCTGCATCCCAGTAAAGGAGCCTTCACTTTAAAATAGAGCCTGAAATCTGGTGCTGCCTGCTGGTGACTAAAAATCACTATGAGCCAAGTAAAATGAGTCTAGAGCCTCAGGGTAGGTGTGCAGTCACACTGGTGCTCTTTAGTAACTTGGAATGGTTCTGGCTGGTCTGTTAACATGGAGGCAGCCCTGAAATCCCACTGTGGGAGTGAACTTGCCTTTTAACTGCGCTAACCACATACAAACTGTACCTTTTGCACTTAGTGTGGAAGGAAAGGATCTGTTTTTCATCCTGCTGCAAGCACTGCTTTCTTTCAAAAACAAAGACCACAGCCCTCACAACAGGCACAGTTGCACTCACCATTTAGAAAACGTCAGTTTGGTGAACTTGGTGTTTGCTGTCTTGTTTTAGCAGGTGGCTCTTTAGGAGGGTGTGTTTGGGGTCAAGGGTAAATCATAAGGCAAGGTTTCAAAAAAAAGTCCCAGCGTTCCTTTGGTTTTGATAAGGAAAGCACAGTGCAATCCACCGTTGTGACAGAACATTAAATTACAGAGAGAATATGATTACAGCTTGAAATTCAGTGGGTCTGTGCCTTCTTGAGCAGTTTCTGTTGCATTCCTCGTGGCAATCACGTTGTGATTCAGCCGCTGGTGAACCCTGAGGTTCTGAGCGCTGCTGGTGCTGCTGCTGAGCTCTCACTGTGCAGCTCATCCCGCTCTTCTCTCCCTGTACAATAGCTCCCTCTGCTTGAAATCAGCAGTGGAATTGTTTTCTGCTTGTCTGGACAACAGTTTTCAACGTGGGCTCCCTTTTTTAAGATTTCTGCTGCTCTTCATGAAGCAATTCCAGTGCAGGGCTTGTGCTCGTGTGTGTTGTGAAGCAGGGAAAATAACCACATTGTCCTCAAAACTTCCCTGCCTAGAACTGTTTCCTTGCAGGAACTCTCTTCCTTTTTGGAACACTTCTTTCAGCTAAATTATCTCTTTCCAAAACATGATGATTTATTGAGCAAAACTTGTTTTTATTTCAGTGGTGAGTTGAAACAGGACTGTTTCTCATCAGAAATGTGGTAGTTAGGCCAGTGACCCTGCACAGAAATGGCTAATGGTGAGATTCCCAGGTCCTGCTTAAGTGGTTCTGATCCAGAACCCAAAAATGAACTGATTTGAACCTGGCTCTCCCCCATCCTCAGCCAGCACTGTAATTACTGGGCCAGTCGTTCACTCACAGAATTTTGTCAGCTTATCTGCATGGGTGGGGGTGAGCGCTGGGTTTGTTTTGTTCATTTTTTATCAATATAGCTAAGCCAGCAAAAGTCATATCATAAAAGCTGTTGTGTCAGCAAAGGTGTAGTTTTGCTGAGAGAGCATTCACCCATTCAGGGAACCAGCATAAACCCCCCTGGCCACGGCAAGATGAGCCCATGATAGGAAAACTTGCTGGTTTAGTTCTCCAGCAAAGCCTCCCTAATGTGAACAGTGCCTTGCTTGCTGGGAAGGGGCTGTCTGGGCTGGATCCTGGGTCTGCAGAGATGTTCAGAAGGTTATTTCTAATTTGAAGTGGAGCAAACTCCCAAATTAAAGCAAATTTACAAGTCTGTGTTGGTGCCAGGCTTGTTGGGCTGGTTGGGGTTTGCTGGCGAGAACAAAGGGCAGCAGTAACTTCAATTTTCTTCATTCATTAAAGCAAAGCTGGTTTTGGAGTCTCTTTGGATTTTTCTTCTGAACTTGCTGGGCTTTGGTGCGTTGCTGAGAATCTCCTGAGGGGATGCTGTTGGAAGCTCAGGGAATCCTCCCCTCAGCACCAGGTGCAGCAGGTTTGGGCACAGACACTCGGGCAGCACGAGCACCTTGGCACAGGAGGCAAACACAGGGAGCCTGCTGGGCTTGGCTGCCGAGACCTGACACTCGTGAGGAAACACCTTGTGTGCACTGCGGATAAACTGCAAAATTGTGAAATTGTACAAGAGCAGGATCGGGCAGTAGAACGGCAGAGGATTGTTGATAATCTTTATTTACTTGAATCCAGCCCCAGCGTGGCTCTTCCTGCTGAACTCCTTAATTTCACTTCTCTCATTTCAGCCTTTTACAGGCACTGCCTCATATGTTTGCACGTACCTTAAAAAACATGTGCCCTTGGAAAGCAGTGTAGAGTCATATAAAAATAAAGAGCTTAAAAAGCATTCCTGTTTTCAAATTAACACTGAGGTGCTGAATTCATGGTGGTCTTTGTGATTTGAATTTTGCCCTTTTTTTTAATCCCTCCCATGCCCTGAATAAGATGCGAGTCCTGAGGGAAGAATAGTCCATGATTGTGCATTTGGAGACCCAGTGCACGCAAGGAGCATTTCTGAACTTTATGAGCCCTTAGCAAGGAGGAGAAAGTCTAATTGCAATATTTTTAAAAAAATGAGGAAACAAATTTTTTTTTTTAAAAAATAAGTCAAAACCCCATACATTTGTTTTGTATATCTTTCTACCAGTACATAATAATTTATAATTGTATTGAGTCGAGAAGAATTTTTTAAATGAGTGCACCATGACAGAAATGGTACAGGAAACAAAGCAAAGGATAATACTGGATAAAAGAGCAAGTGAAGTAGATATCTTTGCATCAGTTTACAATGTGTGTAATATTCTGTGCTTGACACTCTCTGTATCCACCACTACAGTGTTCCTTGCCTTCAGTAATAACCACAGTTACTCTTCCCTTGCTGTCTCCTGTTCCCTGTTAAGGTGGAGAAAATGTCTCTTCTAAGTTGTCACGTGGAGTTGACGAAGCAGAAACGCTGCAGTAACACAGCCCACATGAACTGCCCTTCCTTCAACATTTGGGGGTTTCATTTGAACTCAACATTTTGAATTAAATTTCTTCTTAGATTCCTTTTGCCGTCATTTCTGCTGCTCTGAAGCCCCGGGGTGACGTGCAGAGGGGTTATTTTCTGTGACATTAGCATGTCCCAGGCTGGATGGAGGCTGGTGGAAGGCTGCCAGTGATGTTGTTCTGTTTGCAGGTTGGCCTGGCTGTGTCTGTGTGTGTAAGGAGAGGGCAGGCAGAGTGTGGGTCACCCTTCAGATCTCAACATTTCTTAATGGATTAGGCAAGGGATGGAATATCTCCCTTTTTGCACACTGTAAGCCTTGGCAGTGGTAGCAGACTGTTTTCTGAACGTCTCAGCAGGCATCAGTCCGGTAGCGTTAGAGGATGAACGTGCTTGAGCGCTCTTTCCACACTCCAAACAAACATCGTCTTTCAAGGCCTTCACTTGGGGGTGTTTTTGTTTCATTTTTCCCCCCAGGATCCCCTGGATCCAGCAGGAACAGCCATTGTGATCAGCTCCCTGGTGGCAGGTGGAGTGGCCGAGCGCAGGGGGCAGATTCTGCCGGGCGACCGCTTGGTGTTCGTCAATGACAAACACTTGGATGGTGCCACCCTGACAGAGGCAGTGGAAGTGCTGAAATCTGTGCCCCCAGGCACGGTTTCCCTTGGAATCTGCAAGCCTTTAGTGGTAAGAACTGATTTTAACTATTTTTTTCTCTTATTTCGTCCCGTGGCATGTGTAGATGGGGGTTGTTGTGTTTTGTGGGGAGAATTCAGCGTAGGGTACGTGTGCATTTGGGAAACAACTGAGCTGCTGTGCCTTGAGAGGGCCAAAAGTTCTGGCAAATGGGCAGCTCAGTGTCCAAAAGGTCTGCCTGGAAAACCAGCACCCTCAAGTTCCTCCTTCAAGAACATCACGTGGAACTGGGAGATGTGCCTGGGCAGACCCATGTGCATTGTGTGTAACGTGGTTCCAGCACTTCGGCAACCCAGTTAAATGTGTGCTGGAGCCCATTTCTCTCCGAGACACTGCTGAGTGCTTGCTTGAGCTCCACTGACATCAAAGAAACCTACTCTGTTTGAAGTCAAGACTGTAAATTCAAGCAGAATTTCCCTTTTCTGGAATCAGGGCTTTGGAACAGTAGTTTACTGGGGAATGCTGCAGCATTGTTCATCAAGGGCACCCAGGCAAAATTAATTAAAGCCTCAGCTAATAGAAAGTGCTTGTGATTCAAAGTGGTAGAGGGGTTGTGAAATAGGAGTGTAGGAAAGCTGTTAAATATATTATTTCCTTTTCCAAAAATTGGTATTTCATTGTTCACATCCTTGTATTTGTCTTTCCTTCCTACACATCTCTTTAGGTTTTAGTGCATCTGAACCAATATCTTCAAAGAATAAAAGATGCTGACTTCATCTTCCCCATTTTTGACTCTGTATTTTTATAATTCATTTCTAATGGCTGGTTCTCCTTCTCCCTTTTAATTTATTGAAAGATGTGGGAATTTTTTGTTGTCGTTTTCCTGACTCATTGTGTGGATGACCTTTTTTAGGGAGAGAGCAGAGAGGAGGAGACCGTGCACGGTGTGGATACCAGCAGCATCAAAAGCAGCCCTGGCTCTCCAGAACCAATAGATAACACAAATTTCTCAGTAATACTTGAAGCACCACAGGTATTTGGTTACTTTTTTTGCTTCAGCTCCAGTTTATACAGACAGGAAATGATGTTTTAAAGTAAAAAAAAATACAGTATGTTTTTCAGATAAGACTGAAAGTATTGGATTCCCTCTGAAAAAGCCTCTAACAGCAAAACTGTGCCAAGTGCATTGGGAGCGCTTACCCATGCAGCTCCCAGACTGCCTTATCAAATTTATTATGTCATTAAAATACCTTGGGTTACCTTGGATATGAAGTAGGAATGTTGTGTTGTTATTACAACCAGAAGTGGTGGGCTCAGCTTTGCACAGAAAGGAAAGCATGGAAGCAGAGTGCTTTTAATTATCATGAGGCAAAGCAAAAAAAGTAGTTTAGAGTATAAGGCACTCTGAAAATACTTTTTTCTTCATAGCCTTCTAATGTTCTCTGGAGTGATTTCTTTACTCTTGCCTCAACTCTTCTCTCTCTTACTATCTGAGAAATAATTCTGTTTATTGTGGGAGGATGTGGCATTAAAGATAGTGAGAAACTCAGATACCAGGGTAATAGGCAATAATATTGCAGTTCTCACCAGTGCAGAGCTAGAGAGATGTGGCTATCTTTTAACTTTCATCTGTTCTCAAGTGCTTTGCAAAACTCGTGCTGGTAAATGTATTTTTTTTTTAATACCAGAAAATACAACACGTAAAGGATCATCCAGAACTGCAACACAAGGAAGAAAAATAAATTCCAGATTTTCGTGTAGCTGAATATGTGTACCTGTCTCTGGATGCAAACCTATTTTTAATGCTGAAATGGTAGATTAGAAGCACGAAAAGGAGAAGTATTATAGGGTAGATGTGGGTATACTCTGAAGAAATTAGCCTGGATGATGATAAATGATATTTACTGATTTTCACAATGTAAACTGGCATTTGTTGTTTTCTGGGGGCACGGGAAGGTTTGCAGAGAATTTATCCTCTGCCAGCTCAGGTTGGTTTTCTACTTCCTAAATAAAACCAATGTCATTAAGTATTTTTAGAGAAAATCTTTTATCTTAAAAGTCCTGAAACTGGTACGATCAGTTTGGACAAAACACCCGCAGAGGAATTTACCTGCATTTTGTTTTACCTCATGTGTGACAGCTTTGGTAATAGCCATAATCCCCATCCATTAATTACCTTACCTGCTCACACAGGTAGCCAGGTGTGGTGTGTTCTGGTGGCTCCCACTCTGAGGCACTGGCAGCCAGAATTTCAACCCCAAAAATGATGGAATTTGAGGATTTTGTTTGCTGCCAGAGTGGACTTCAGAGTTTGCAGCATTCCCTGTGCTGTTGGTGGCGTCTGGTGCTGCAGTGCAGCAGTCAGGGAGGATCCAGAGCAAACTGCTGGGTCAGGGACACAAACCCCGTGTGGTTCTGAGCACAGACAGCTGATTTATGTGCCCTGGACTTGGGGAAGTGCTGGGAGAGCGACGCTGCAGGAGCGAAGGGGAGTGAAGTGAAAATGGAGAGAATTAGGATCTCTTCAGACTGGGTGTTTTGTGAGATCGAGGTACACAGATCAAATGGATTAAGGGGGCATTTAATGCTAGTTAAATTAATAAAATGGGCTGATTTCTGGGTTGCTGGTGTTCTGCTCTCATGCCAGCCACTGGCTGCATTGTTTCCTTGGGCTCCTGCCTCTCTCTTGTTTTCTCTCCTGCCTCTCACTTGAATTATACAAACATCTTGGCAGTATCTGGGGGCTTTCCTCCTGTATTTGTACAAATGTAACAAAACAGGATCCTGACACCCAAGGTCAGAAGTGGAGCAGTGCCGTGGGGAGTCTGGGAAGGGGCAGGAAGCAGAAACAAAAACATTTAGAGGAAGGAGCCCTGAATCTGTCCGTTGGTTTCGGTGTCTGGGGGGCTCGGGGTGTTGAAGTTGGGTTTGGGGGTTCTTCGGGCCACAGAGACTTGGTGGCCTGAAGAAAAGAGGGGGAGAGCTCTCAGTGTGTGGCAAAATCCTGGGATAAGTGCAGGGCATAAAATCCCAGCTGCCTGTGCAGACTCACTGGGAGCCAGTGAATAACTCTGCATTCCATTTGGGAAAAACAGGAGTTGTTGGAAGTCGGGGAAGCACGTGACAAATCCCAGAAAAAGAACTGTTGAGTGAGATCTTTCAGAGTGGGTTTTAGTGCCTTTTCCCTCGGTTTTGTTGTTTGTTTTTTCGGTTTGTTGCTCTGAGTTCGGTAGAAAGGTGAGCACTGTTCTCCTTAAAACAGGAAGGTAATGAACAGTCATTTATATAGTTTTTTTTTTCCTTTGGGCATGTGGGTCATCCATTTCCCCTCTGCCCCAGGTTTAAAGTTGGATGGAATATCCGAGGTAGGGACAAGCAAGTATGGCTTTTATTTGGAGGTTTTTTGGGGGTTTTTCAGTTGCTGACACTGTTGCATAAGCAAACTCTTAGGCTGTTTTTTTTAGCTGATAGCATTTTAAGAAATGTTCATGCATTCCTAATGCAACAGCAGATACGTCTGAAGCACAGAGATGCTTTAACTAGATTTATATGTGGTTGTTTTAGTGTTAATTAATAATTTCATTCCCTAACTTCAGTCCAGATTGGTTTCTCCGCAAATGGCTGCAGCGGTATCGAAGCTGTGCGACTTAAATTTCTTTATATTGAAAAAAAAAATAATTGCACTGTCTGCTTTCTGTGTTAAAATCATAAGTCAGAGAGCCCATTTGCTTTTAGAAAATGCAAAAGGTAGAAGATTTTGCACTTTAAAAGTAAGGATGTACTTTTCACATGGGCAAAAAAATAAAGCATGGCTTTAAAAGATTGGGGAGAAAGCACGGTGTAAAACCTGTATTCCTTTAATGATCTTTGCAGGGTTTCAGAGATGAGGTGCCTTTTAAAGAAGAACTCGTTGATGAGCCCCATTTGGGCTTGGGGAGGTCATTTCAGCTTTCTCAGCAGGATGATGAGTACGGGAAGGAGTCCTGGGAGATGTGTGAGTTTCTGAAACCCAGAGCAGAGGACGCGGAGGAGGAACGGGAGATGTTGGTGGATGAGGAGTATGAAGAGGATCCAGACTTCCTGAAGTGTGATGATGCATCAGGTGGAGAGAAGGCAACTTCAGACAGGAGCTTGGACACAGAGCGATGGGCAAAGCAGCTGGAGACTGCTGAAATAGAGGATTTAAGATCCAGTGTTAGCCTAAGTCCCAAAGAGTCCCTGGAATATCCATTCAGTAAAGATGAAATGGTAAGGAATGCTGTGCTGGTCTCCCTCAGGGCAGACTCCAAAACTAAACCCTCAGGACTCTCTAGTCTTCTAATAGAATATAACTCATTTATTTACTTGTGTACCTCTAGCAGACACCAGTCTATCTTTTTGTACATTTCGGAAGGTTTTTTAGGAAACTAATTGTCTGTGTATTTACCTGCTGGAGTGAAATATGTGGTTGGTTTTACTTACAGGCATCCTGAATTTGTCTTTTTACCCAAGAACTTGTGGGTTTGGTGGGTTTTTGTGGTTCTTTTGGAAGCTGTGCTGATATGGGGCATGTCAGTAACTGCAGAATGTCACTTCATGGGTTTGATAGTCCAGAGGCTTCAGTGAATGAAAGAAACTCCCTCTTTTCCTCATTTTTTTAAACCCAAATCAGTTCCTTCAGCCAGGTTGTGTAGTTGAGTAAAACATGAAATGGTGGAAGGAATTGTGGCAAGGGTAGTGCTGGATAAAGGAGTAGGAGGAGACAGGTTCAGGTAAATTGCGAAACTCTTATTTATCCATCTTTCTCAAGTACTGAGAATTATTTTTTCCTTCTGATTCTTTGTTCATCCCTTTACCAAATAAAAAAAATGTGATATTATCAGCCTCCCATGCACCAGCTTCTGAGGTGTGTGTGCTTTTATATGAAAAAAAATTGAGTGGAAAAGGACTTGACATCACAGCCACAGAGAGTTTCAGGTTTTGTTTGGCTTGTCCTCTTAAGCAGTGCGTGTATATAAACACATAAAATGAAGTTTCTACTGACAGTTTTATACCGGAGTGCACAATATTAAATTTATGCATTTGTTACTAATAAAAAACAAATGAGCAAGAGTAAAGAAATTTTTGTCTGAATTAGAGGTGAGGAGAAAGATACAGTCGCTTTATATTTCAGTTGCATGCAACATTTCTCATGCCTCTTCTTAATGCAGTGCATAAATGAGCAGTTAGTATTTAAATGAGCAGTTAGTATTTCATAGTTACCTGAATAAATATGAATGTAGCTGAGCAAATGTGTATGTTTGCTGTAAAAATTAATGTTCCTGTCAAATACCCCCGTGTGAGTTAATACCGTTGTTTCCTAACTTTAATTACTTCTTTTCTCCTCTGTGAAGTGTGAAGAGAATGCTGCTATAAGGTCGCACTTTTCTGGAGCCACAGCACACAGCAGCTACCAAAAAGACATATTTGATCCTGAAACTGCCCAGTCAGAAGTGAAAACTGAGATGGATTTAGGTTTGTGAGAAGGTTTCTCTTTATCTCATAATTTCATATTTACAAATTTAATTTTTTTTAACCAAAACACAGGTACTTTCAAATGAGAAAATATTCAAATCAAGAGTTCTGCATGAAGTAGGTTTCAGTTTTATAATCTTGCTTCACCCTCCAAATCTGGCCAGTGATAAAAAAATAAATACAGAAATGAAGTGACAGGCTCTGGAGGTGACTTTAGCACAACCAGAAATTTGCAAGTGCTCTCTGTGGTAGATAATTGCCCCACATCTTGGGTTTGTGATCTGTGCTGAGGAGCAAAGTCTCTCCTTGCCAGATGGCCACAGATGGATGGTTGGGATTTGGTAGATTCATCAGAGAAATGAATTTATCAACCTGCCTGAAGTGGCACTCCCTGCTTGGGAGGAAGGGGCTCCAAGCCCTGTCCAACCTGGCCTTGAACACATTTGGAACCTGGTGGGATAAAGGATTTAATTCCAAGGGTGAAATAATTGGTGGGTGCCTGGACAGAGGAAGCAAAAGTTCACATCTTCCCCCTTTTTTCCTTCAGGGACAAAGCTTCAGAGTGGCTCTAAAGGACGTGAGCTTGCTGCTGATTCAGAAGCAACTGGAAAGGAAGCACTGAAAGAGGAGAATTATGTTTTTCCCAAGAGCCAAGAATCTGGGAGAGTAACCACCTTAGCTCAGCCTAGAACAGCATCGGGCAGGTATGGAGGAAAATTTCAGGTTTTGAAAGACATTCATTTAATGATCTTAACTGTCCTCTTGCTTTACTCAGCTGAATCATGATTAAAGGCTGTGTGGAATGCTCAGACAGACATAGAGGGCCAGGTCTGCAGCTTTTACAGGAGATGGAGTTTGGCTTAACACCTTAAAGCTTCCCATGTTTCCTGCCCTGAGCATTGGGACAGAAATGTGCAAATGGCTCTGCCACCACCCCACAGTGAGGGGAGTGTGGATGTGGCCTGGAGGAGAGGGATGTGGCTCCTTAAGGAGCTCTCCTCCTGCTTTTCCCTTCCCTTTGTTCTTCCTTTTGGGAAGAGCAGTTCAGCCAGAGCTCTCAGGCCTCTGCAGGAAACTTCAGTCCTGTCAGTGGTGCTGAGAAGCCTTGAGCTGGCACTGGCTGTGGGTATTTGCCTGATTTGTCCCAGTCTTTCCCCACCAGTTTGGGGTCAGTGGGTAATGGAGCTTTTGGGGCCTGTTGATTCCAATCCTCAGTACTTCCCTAATTTCCCTCTGAAACCTTCTCTCAGAGGGAAAGTAGCTCAACAATAAGGTGAGAGGATTGTTCTGTAGGGTTTAATGGAACACACAGGATCTGTTCTCCCACTTGGATCATGATCTGCTTACTGGTTTTGGCATGTTTATATCCCTCTCCAAGCCTCACAGCATATTTATCAGAAAGTAAATGTTAATTGCTTAAATAGTCATTTCGAATGAGTAAATGCAGTGCAGATTTGTGTATCACAGAGCAGCTTATAAATTTGGTCTGCCCATCATGTTTATTTCTGGAGCATTCCTTAAGTACATTTAAACCTAAATACAAAAATTCCTGTCTGGTCTGTGGACTCTGTACATTTGCTTTAAACTGGGCAGTGTGAGAAGGTGTTGCTGTCTCGCTGCCAGATACAAAATATGTGAGGAATTGTGACCTGGCATGGATGATGCCTCTTTTATTTTTCATTCCTCCCCTCCCCTCTGCCCCAAATTAGTGAATTACCCGAGAGAGAAGAAGGAGAAGGAGAAGAAACTCCAAACTTCAGCCACTGGGGACCACCACGGACGTATGTTCCTATGATTACATTGTTCCTTCCCATTTACCTTATGTCTTTTTTTTTTTTTTTCCTGTGAACCACATTAGTTCCTGTTGGGTGTTTGTTTTTTTTTTTTCTTCTCTCCTCCTCTGCCAATAACTTTAGGGTACCTGTGTACCTTGGGCTTTCCTGAAGACAGGGAATTTTTAACAGATGTTCAGCAGAATTCTTCCTTCTATTTATACAGCTGACTTGGGAAAGCTTGGCTGGTTTAGGTTGTGGGTGACCTGCAAGTTCTTGCTCATTTAATAACTATTAGGTGTGAACAATGCACATAGTGCTGTGCTGTCTCCCTTTCCACGGGTTCCCTGCTAAACCCCCATGGCAGGAGGCCAGATTGCCAAGCCAACTTTTTAGCCACATCCTTGTTGTATTGTTAACATTCTTAGGTGAATTGTTTTCATGGTCCCAAGTAAAATATGATCAGAAAGTTCCTGCTTGAGCTGATGAATGTGCACTGAAGTCGGTGTTCAGAAGGTTGTATGAAATACTTCATTATTTGTCTAACGTGCCACTTGCAGGGCTTCCCATTCCCAGCCACTTTGCTCAAGCTCAAAGAGGATGAGTGTTTACTTGAAGATCTGACTTTCTCTGAAATAAAGCCTCTGCCCAGTGGGCATGGATTGGCAGCAGAGTTTTGCTCTTTTTGTGGGGTGAGATCTGCTCAGGGTGAAAACTCGACTCTGTTGAGAGCATTCTCGGGCTTCTGACTTTATCTCTTTACTCTATTAAAGCTTCTTGAAAGACCAGGAGCTTGCATTTATTAGAGGCTTTGCATTTGTAGTTTAAAATAAAACTGTTTGAAGCTCTTGAAACTACCACGTATTTTTTTCAGTGTTGAGATCTTCAGAGACCCTCACGTGTCCCTTGGAATCAGCATTGTTGGTGGACAAACTGTCATAAAGCGCCTGAAGAATGGAGAAGAACTTAAAGGGATCTTTATCAAACAAGTTTTGGAAGACAGCCCAGCAGGAAGAACAAGGGCTTTAAAAACTGGAGATAAAATACTCGAGGTAAATGGAGATAAACCTTCCTTTCTAGTCTGAGAAATAAAAATTGACTCGAACAGCTTTGGGTGGAGAGAGGAACAAAATACTGCCACCACTTCATGAAGTATTGACAACACTGTGTTTTTGAAAGCCAAAGGAAACCTCTGGTGGTGTTTCTTTTTTTAAGGTCTGACTGTGGAGCTCTTTTAACATTCTCCTCTGTGTTTAAGAAAAGAGGTGTCCTGGTGTCTGAGGGGGAAGTGAAAAAAAAATGGGAGTGTCCTCCTCCCATACAAATGAGGAATAAGTTATAGCATGTCTGTAAGCATAAATTTAATATATACAAGGACACAGGCTGTTCATACTGAATTATGGGCTGTTATTTTTGTGTGTGTGGATTTAGAGTAGTTAACTGATAACCACTGTTTGGGATAAATCCCTGATTCTGGCAGGTGCTGTGGGGGGAAAATGTCATTGCTGCCTCTCACCTCTGGTTGATTTTTTTTTTTTACTCATTTTCTTCCAAATTAATACTTCAGAATCTGGGGTGCCAAGCTGATTGTGCTGTTCAGATTTAGTTTGCAAACAGGTAAAACCTGAAAGAGTTAGATTTTAAGATTATGTAACACTCTGACTATCTTATTCCTTACATTTTTATCTAGAAGAATTGCTTTGGGCAGCATATGGCCATCTTTTAATTGCGAACACCAAGCAATACACTTTTCTTTAAACCATCATCGAAACATACTTTACAAATAATTACTCCTGACTGTTTTTGATGCCTTCCTCAGATACACCAATCTCCTGCAAGTGTGTGTGATGCCTTGTAATGACTCTGTACCTAATAAAAATAAACACTGTTTGTCAGGTTTCTGGGGTAGACCTACAGAATGCCACCCACGAGGAAGCAGTAGAAGCCATCAAGAATGCAGGAAATCCTGTGGTGTTCGTAGTCCAGGGCTTGGCTAATGTACCAAAAGTAAGTTTATTTCTATTTTTATTCCAAAACGTAGTAAATGCATAACACGCGTCCTATTTTAAACTTGGCTGGGTTCCTTTCAGCCAGTTCTGTCAGTTTTTGTGTCCGAGGATGGATCCTTTCAGTCAGTTCCAGACCAGTTGATTGATGGATTGATTACCTCTCTGGCCTGATTGGAAACCTCATTTGTCTGGTTTACGTGGAGTAGATGTAAATCTGTTGACTGGGTGTTAATTCAGCTCTTCCCACCTGTGTAGTAAGAGCCTGGCCCTATGCATTTTAATTTGTCCATATTTCATAATCTAGAAATAAACTCTGTTGTCCAGAGGAACAAAGCTATAATTAAAATTAGTCAGATTCACACCAGCAGCTCCTTGTGAAATGTGTCCCCAGAGGGACCTGAAATAGTTACCTGGGAGCAGGTTAATTTCCAAGAGATTTGAGGCACCTCCTCATCTTTGAGGCCAAGGCAAGAAACTTTTTAAAGCCTCAGTAAGAACAGGCACACGATTCTACCTGCCTCAAGTACACACAGAAACTCCAAACTTCTGATGTAAGAATGTAATTCAGTAAATCCAGTGAAAGAATGTAATTTATAGACTGCACTGCAGTGGCTCTTCTACATGGGGGAAAATGCAGAGTGCACTGGGGAGCTTTGTCACTGTCAGGAGCTGATTTTTGGGTGTTTGTTTGGCAGCTGTAATGCTCTGTCTGATGTGGGTAATGTACATTGGTTTTCAGGTGGTTTCTCCTGCCCAGCCTAAGGGAATCAAAGTCAGCAAGGATCAGGATGCAGACAAAGAACATAAGAGTGATAAGGTATTTATTCCATTCAGAGCTCTACACAGGTTTTACTAAATCAAACAGTATAATAGCATGTATTCTAACTCCATGATAAGCTTCCTCCGAGGTCTGAAATTAAATTTGAAGTGTTTTGTTGAAATACCTTTGATTCTATGACTTTTTGCCAAATTCCTGCCAAATATTCTGACATTTATTCTGTGGGTGTCTGCTGGGTGCTGAAACCCTGTACTTAGCACAGCTCCTCACTGTCATCTCTCTGAAGTACCTGGCTTGCGCCGTGTGGAGGCAAATTGATTCCCTTTGTTCAGCAGAAACAGAGAAATGGCAACATGTACACAAATAGTATCCTCAGTGTGAGGCTGCCTGAAATTCAGCGAAATCACGTTGTGGGGGTGATGAAATCCACAGATTCTCCTGCATTTCCCACAGCTGTGTAAAATGAGGAGATGACTGAGGGATCCGCGGCGGCTCAGCTAATCGTGAGGCACTTACTGCACAGCGCCTTCCAAATAACTTCACAGCAGCTTTAAAGAGAAAAAAAAACTCTGTTTGCTAGAAAACAGGGAGTTTGTGTTAATAAGGGAATAAGGGANCCAAATAACTTCACAGCAGCTTTAGAAGAGAAAAAAAGTTTGTGTTAATAAGGGAAAAATTAATTTTTCATTTTCAGCTGTATCACTCTCACGGCCTTGGTGTTTTCCTGTGGGATCTGCCCTGACTGAGGAGTGTAGTTCAGGTACTTTGAGGGTGTGAGAGCAGCAGGAGCAGAGACAGAATTAATGCAGACAATAAGTTTTGCCTGGTGCAGTCTAACTACAAATGGGATGAAGTTTCCATTTGATCCTACTCAGCACTCTGGTGTTTGTTGGGTACTTGAGAAGGCCCTTTTACCTCCAAAAGTTTTTTGTGAGACTCCTTTCAGATCCTGTCGGGGACAGGAGCAGCGAGGCTCAGTTATCAAAAAAGGTGTTGAAGACATGCTTTCATGCCAGAGGATAATACTTCCAATGAAGCACTTACAATCCCCCTTTTCTTGTGGCTTTTTTATCTATATTTCTAATCTCAAAAGCTCTCATCCTCTGGCAACGTGCTGCCTTTAATCTCCAGCACTCCGGTGTGTCGCGTTCTGCGGCGTTCCGAGGTTAAAGAGGGAGCCTCATCTTTTTCAGACCTTTTTCATCTATTGGTGCTATAAACTGGTGGGTGGAATATAGAAGAGCTTCAGTGCATAAATAGGTAGCTCCTTTTTGGCTTTGAACATGGGCTCACAAAGCAGTCCCACTGCACTTCTGTGGGGCTGTCTCAGAGTTGGAAGGAGTTGCTATTAGTGAATTATTAGTCCACGTCCCTATGGGGAATCAGTGATATTTCTAGTCCAGTCTTCAGAGAGTCACAAAAGAGTTTGGTTTGAAAGCAGCCACCTCCAGCTGGAAAATCTGCCTCTTCCTGTATCTTTTCAAATGCTGAAGGTTTTTCTTTGGTTTGTTGGCGTTCATCCTCCTCTATCGATCTGTTTGTTTCAAAATGAGCACTTTAATTTATATAAAATAATTTATGTAAAATCACTTAAAACAATAGTGGACGAACCAGATGTCAACAGTATTTTGCTGGTTGGCTGTGTGAACTGTGGTTTTGCCTCTGTGTTGATACAAAAACGTGGTGTAATGGGGTAGCCAGGCACAATTTTCTCACCTGGCTTTTCAGCGGGACAGGAGGGATAAGAGATATTTGTCCCTCTGAGCCATAGAAAACTGCTGGCTAAGCCTGGGTGCCTCTTGTAATTTCACACAGACCTTCTAACAAATGTTTAAGGTCTTAAAAAGCCAAAGGGTCAACATTTAGACTGTAAGTTATTACTAAATTACAGCGATAATAAAGTGACTCATTTGTCACAGGCAGCTGAGAGTGAGGCTGCAGATTTTCCATCTTTACCTGCTCAGTAAAGTAGAACCCGAGCCCTCCCTTGCTTCCTGCATCATCTGGATTTTGCACAGTTCTGTCTGTGCTGGCTTCAGGAAGAAAGTGGGAGGCACCATTAAGTGTGTTACATCCTTTTGGCAAGCAGCTGTTGTGCTTCCAAGTGCTCTCACCACACACTTTTGCTACTGGTGGATTGGATTAATTCCATTTATTATTGTGTTCTGTGTTCAGTGCAGCGCTTTTTCCTGTTACAGCTTTTAAATGGATGAGATGGCAGATATCTTTACCTCTCAAAAATTCCCCACGTATTGCAGCTCGCTGCTTGCACCATTCTATACAAATCCAGCTTGGAGAATTTAAAAATCGATACACAGGTTCAGCTTTCATTCAGGACAGTGAGGGAAAAAAAAAACCAAAAAAACAAACCCAAACCAAACGTTATCCTGGGCTTGATGTGTTTGGGTGTTGTGTCATATTTCCCAGCCACAGAGGGAATTAATTACAGGAATTCTGGGTGCTCTAATGGCATCTCCTCCCTGGTGTTCCCTCTCTGAAGTGCATCTTGCTGTTAGCAGTGGGCTTGCAGTGGGATGCAGCTGAGCAAACCAAGGCAGGACCCAGTTCCTTGGAGCTGTAAAACCAGTTGCTGAGCTGAGCCAGAGCCTGCTCCAGCCTCAGAGCCTGCTCTGTATTCCTGCCATGCGCCGCTATATGCATCATTATAGGAGCTGCCTGTATTTATGTGAGGTAATAGAATTTTATTGGGGGATATAATTCAAAATCTTTATTAAATTCACGCCAAAATACGGACGGACCGTGATGTTTAAATATTCATGTGTGGACTGAGAGGATTGAGAGTTCTTATTTTATATATTTTTTTTAAATATTGATGTTTATCAGCACCAGACAGTTTTGTTATGGAGGCTTGTAAGAAACATAATGTATTTATATTCTAATTTATATGTGTAATTTAATGTTTGTTTTTAACCCTTGATTAACGTTCACGCTTTGATGTTTATGACAGTAGGCAAGTATTTTATCAACAAGTAAATGTGCGTGCACAATTGTGTTTTAGTTTCTTTTTCTTGATGTTCACTGTCAGTTCTTGCTCTGCTTTCTTGCACAAAATGCCTTTGCTGCAGAATTTAGCATTGTAATTAAGTGCTGTGTCTGTGCACATTCAGTGCAACAGACAATGGGAATTTTTTTTTATTTTTTTTTCCCATGTGCTCAGAGGTTACAAAACATGTAACTCTTTGTCTTTGAATCCATCAGAGGAAATATGGGGCTCCACCTCCCATGAAGCTGCCACCTCCTTACAGAGCACTCGAGAGGCGTCACGCAGAGGAGGCTGCTCTGGATGAAGAGGAGGATGAGGATGCTTGTGCAGAGGGTGAGTAGTGCTCCAATCATTGCATCAGATCACGTTTGTGGGACACAATCAGGTGCTGATAAGCCTTTTACTGCGTGTGGGAAGTGGTGCTCAGTGTGGCCACGGTATCAATCCTCAGCCTGGTTTGTAATTTAGCTGGTTCTTCCCCCAGCCAGGCTCCCAGAGCTCGGCTCTTCTGAGGAGATGCAGGAAGGGCTGAGTTTCTTTTCAGTCCCAGAACATCTCAGCTGTGTCTGGAGGAGTTGCTTGGGCAGAGATGTCAGCAGTGACTGGAGATGTTCTGTTTTACTGCTCTGATTTCAGTGGTAGTCCAGCAGTTGTAGGTTGAGGACCACTGGTGCAAAAAACCAGAAAACCTGGAGCTGATCCCAGGCAATGTTGTTCAAGCAAGATTCCTTTAAAAATAAAAATCTGCTGGTTTGTTGTTTTGATGCTCTGCTGAAGAAAGGATCCCCTGGTTTTGTAGGACTCTGCAGGGGAAAGGTTCTGCAAATTTGGTGTTGTGTCGTATTTCCCAAATTCTGTCCCATTTTGGGTTTGGCAGTGGTTTGTGGTGATGCTCTCTCTGTGGAAGAGCAGGGACCTAAGGAGTAGGGAGCAGTGCAAGTGGAGAGCTCCTGGCAGCATGATTGAGATTCCAGCTGCTTTTGAATCACAACTTTGGTTAATTACAACTTAGGTTAAATGGAATATTATCCGTAGCTTACCTACCTTGCAGTAAAATATTTAGGAATACTCAACTTGCAATTAGGAGTCCTAAATTACTTTCTAAAATCGGTTACCCTTTTTTTTTTTTTTTAAATCTTTATGCTCTTTTGTAGCAAATCAACATAAAGTGAGATGAGGCCTTGACCAACCTGATCGAGTGGAAAGTGCCCCTGCCCCTGGCAGGAGGTGGAATGAGATGATATTTAATGTCCCATCCATCCCTTTAATATTCTGTCCTTCTCTGTGGGCTTTTGTTGGGGTTTAGTTTGTATTTTTTTTTTTTTCTTTGCTACAGTGATTTTTCTCATCATCTTGAGCTCTCAAACCCAGTGGGTAAAGCTCCAATTGTAACAAACTCATTCCAGCTCGTTATTGAAGCTCTAATTCCCAGTTAAAGGATAGGTGTGATAAGTAGGCTGACACCTGAGTTATCTAATTAGGATATGCCTCAATCCAAGGGCTTGCTGGGCCTAAGTTAATACTTTGCACAGAAGTAATTCCTTATTCATGGCCTTGGTAATTTTTTAGCTCTCCTGCCATCCCTAATGATATTGCTGGCTGAGTCTAGAAGCTGAAAAGGTAAAGCTGCTGCTGATATTAAATTCATCAATCCTACCAGGCTTGGCAGCAGCACACAGATCTGTTCAGGGGAATCTCCTCTCTTTCCTTTTTACTGACTGAGGTTGGATGTTTTGCTGTAGCCATCTTTTCCGTGAGTCTTGGGAAACAGAGATACATTCTTCCTCACCTCATTCTGTTCCTTTGAAAATAGGAGCAGGCCAAGGAAGCTTAAACTAGGTTTGTGCCTCAGCCCTTGCAGTTGGCAGGATGTTAGAAATGATCCAACTTAATGACATGTACTTAATGACATTAAGCATCTTGGCAGCTGTGGAATGGGCTTTTACAGTGTCCCTGTTCTGTGATCACTTGAAAAACAAAGTTTTCTCTGCAAATTCCAGTACAGTATTGTTTCTGTGAACTACTTGATGCCCATAACTTCTGTCCTGGTTCTTGAGCACCTTTCCCAGAAATCCCAACCCAGACAAGAACTTGTCTTCCTTAACTGCCCATTTGTATGTCCATATTGCTCTGTTCCTTACCCACTAATCCAACTAATCCTGCTGGGTTTGGAACCTTAACTAAAAATACATCAACAGGTGAGCTGGATTTATTGTCTTCTTTATTTAGAAGATGAGGTATCCAAAAGGAAGATGAGGTGTCAGCCCAGGTAAATTCACATCATAACCTCTCCTTTATTTGCTTCCCATAGTTCTCCATCTCTGTCATAGCATGGAAAACCTTAGAGGGCATTTTGAGGTGGGACAGCTGTTAAATCTGTCCTCTTGCTTTGCTCCTGATGAATTTTGCTTTGTTTTTTAGCATTCTTATTAACACAGCTGCAGTGTCAGGAACCTGCTCATCAATTTCTTTCAAACTCCAGAAATACTTTGTTTGCTCCGCTTGACATTTTTTGTCCTTGCTTATCGCTTCTTTCAGCCCTCCCTCTCATCTTTTGTCTCCACATCCTCCATCATTCCCCAGACTGAAAAAGCAGAGCATTGTTAGTCTTCCTGCCATATTTGAGAATTTCTCTTTCCTTTCTGTCCCATCCATATTGCCTCAGAGTCTCCATGTTTTGTCTGTTCTCCCCTTAAAGTGGCTGAATAACCTTTTGATGTTGATTTAATTTCCCCTAAAGCCAAAACCCACTTGCCTTTTGGCAACGCTCCCTTTTTATTTCTGCTTTCCCACTGAAATTGTAGCTCTCGTTGCTGACCTGTTGGAACAAACAGTCATTTCTTGTACATGGTCTCCCTTTTCTTTCCAAGGGTTGGTTTTGATCCAAAGAGGGCAAATCCTTGTTGGGTATAGAACTGGGAGGTAGCTTTTGGTTTAGAGAAGCTCCAGACATGTCTTCCATGTTTATGTGGTTTAAGAAGTTTAAAGTTCCAGGTGTTTTGTCTTTCTTGGGTTTTTTTTTTTCAAATGTGACTCTTGCACCCAAGACCCTTTAGTTTCAGATCTGCTTCTCCCTTGTTTCATGCCTCCAGTACTTCCAAGATCATTTCCTAAGTTCTTAGATGGCTTTTCCCAGACTTTGAAGGCAAGTTGACAGTTGTGTTTCCTCTTGTTTTATTTCTTCCTCTAGTGACACTGCCAAATCTTTACCTGCACCCAGCTCTAACCCTGTGTGTGGGTTTTGTTTTGAGCCTGTTTTGTAGAAAGAAGGTTTGGGGTTTTTTTTCCAGACTTCCCAAATCCGAAAAACACCGGGTTGTGAATGGCATTTTTTTTTTCTTTTGCCTTTTTTTTTTTTTAATCAAAACAAGTAAAAGGAGGGGAGAGCAGACAAAGGAGCTGTTTGTGCTTGTGAGCAGCTGTGCTGCAGGCATTCAGTAGGCACTGGTGTGTTTTCCTGGAGCGGGGATGGCTGGAGGTGTGCTCCAAGAACCTGCTAATGGACTTGTGTGCACCCCGTGGTGCCTTATTGCCATAATGAGGGGTTGGTAGTAAAAAGAAGCAGAGGAAATGGATGGGCAGAGCAATTTGTAATGGAATGTTTGGTGAGGTTTTCCTTGGGGGAGTTCCTGGCTGTACAACTGGGATATGCTCTCGCGACCGAGTCGCAGCAAACGTAAGTTAGATAGGAGAGAGCTGGGAAACCACTCCAGAAGAACTGAAGGGACAACTGCTGAAAGAACTTGAAATCCCTAATTTCGATTGCTGTTACGTTTTTAGTGGAATCTTTTGTCAGTTAGTTGACCGAGATCGATCTGGTTGGTTTCAAATAAGTCTGAAATAATAAAAATAGACGGTAATAAAAAATTTGTGGAAGGTGGCTTGGATAATGGACTAAGCTACTGCTGTGCTCAGACTTCCTGTCTGCAAGGATATTTAACTGTATCTAATAAGGGGATAATAATGCCCCCCTTCCTCTTATTTGTCTCTAGACAATGTACAAATCAATGAAGGTGTAAGAAAGCATAATGATTTATCTTCCTAAAGCTGCTTTTTGAGGAACAGTGGTTTCTCTGCTAAAGCAAGAGGTTTTAAAACTTCTCAGGTATTTTTGACTTTGCATTCTTGACTCAGAAGGTGGGGAGGCCCTGGCATGGAGGAGTTGTGGATTCCCCATCCCTGGAAGTGTCCAAAGCCAGGTTGGACAGAGCTTGAAGGTCCCTTCCAACCCAAACCATTCCATGGTTCTGTGATTTTCCCCATTGTGATAAATCTGTGGGTGCAGGAGGGTTGGGTTGGGATTGGGCAGCTCTTAACACACCTGAGGTTTTCAGCAGCATGCAGGTGCTGTGATCAGCGAGAGCAGAGTATAAAACATAAAAGTATTACAGAGTATTAAAAATAAAAGATGGAAAAAAAGGAATCCAATTCAGTTGGGACTTTGAGGAAGGTATGGTCAGGTTCATGGGGTGGGCAGAAACAGGATCCCTGGAAGTGTCTGTGCACTGCTGTGGGCAAGGATGGGATGGCAACGTGATGATCAGCATTTTGGGAAAAGGCCAGGATAATTAACAAATGACTAAATAAAAGCCAACCCACTCAGAATTCCTGGGTGTCTCACTGTTTGGAGCCTGGTTTATGCAAAGTTGTGCTGAGACAAAGGAAAAGCAATCCTAACTTTTGCTTTTCATTTTGTGGGGGGGATCACCTGAAAGTGTTGATCCTCAGTGGAGGCAGCTCGTGCAGCCAAACACTGCCTCTCCAATAGATGTCACTGCAATCAACAGCAAACAGAGATGATGCTCAGAGGGGAAGATGCAGCTTGGAAAAAAGGCTTCAAGCTTTATGAAAACAAGATATTGCAAAAGTAGTAATTGCAAGATTTCACGTCCTTAAATATAGTACCAAGTGTGTTTAGTACGGTGGATTTCCTTAGATCGGGCAAGAGCCAGGATTAGACAAATAGAGCAGAGACTTTCATTTTTCAGCTGTGTGTTAATCTCTGTTTAGTGTGACTCTGCGCTGCTAATCTTCTTTTCTCATTCTAGTTCTGACCCATAATTAGCTCAAATGCGTGGGGTTTGTAACCAGCCCCAACATCAGATCCAGAACGTGCTGGGCAGAGCCACAAGAGCTGCTCTGCCACTCTGGGAGGGAGGAGGGAGGTGGTGTCGCTGCACTTTGAGGTTGTGGGTTCGTTTGGGGTTTTGTTATTGGGCTGCTTTCCTCACTCTCTCGGTGAATCACACGCGCAGTTATCATCTGATGAAGTATTGCGAGAGGAAATTACATTTTTGATGAAGTAATAGTAAAATTGCAGCTGGGACTTCTTGTGGTTTTTTTTACTGTGTGCTTGACATAATGCACTGAACAGATGGCTGTGTGTGTGCTGTGAGACATATTCTAAAGGAAGGACAATGAACTTTAAAAATGAACAAATTAATGATATTAACGAAATAACTGAGTATTTTGAGTTGTTTTAAATGTAGCTTTTGGAAGAGAGAATTAGTAGGACTTCCCAAAATAACTAAGTGTGTTTATAAATTCGGAGAGAGATTTTTATCTCTGCTTTTTTTTTTAATTACTAAATGAAGGATTTTGAGTCTTTTCAGTGTTTCAGTTCAGCATTCATTGCAGCGAAACTAACACTGCTTGTTTGGGGTTTCAACAAAACGCAAGTTATGATGAAGTTTGAGCCCTTTTGTGCTTATAATGACAGATTGGTTTTGTTTTCTGACATTAAAAAAAAAAAAAAAACCACAACAACAACAACAAAACAAGCAAACCCTGTGCCACGAGCACACATCAGTGTTGGGAAACTGCAAGGGTTTGCAGCGTCGGGGAATAGCGGATTTAATGAAGCCGTTTGTGAGGGAGAAATTAATTTTTAACCCCTGTAGCTCGCAGGAAGAAGGATGCTCAGGTAAATAAGATTATTAACTGCTCCTTTGCCATGCAGTGGGCCATTAAGCAGGAAGGCACCTGCAGCTGCCAGCCACACAGACACGCTGGGGGTGACTCGTGTTTGGGGATGGAGATGTCATTCGGATGCTGGCAGAGCACAAACAGCAGCTGGGAGCATCCGTGGGTCAGATGTGGGAATCCAGGGATCTGCTGCTCTCCCTGCGTGCTTCCATAGGCAGCTTCTCCTCTGCTGGCAGATGTAACTGGGAGCTCGTGGGCAGCCCGAAATTAATATAATTGATGGCATCTCGTAATAGAAACAGACAGACGGTTTGCCCTTAAGGAGAGAAAAATCTCAGGAAAATAGGCCCAAGGTCGTCAGAAGAAAGACAAGCCCTGAGCCTGTGTGTGATGAGGATTTGAGCTGCTTACAAGCCCTGAATGTTTTGTCAGGAATGCAGATTTCCTGAGTACATGCTGGTACAGCAATGGTACAAGGGGGTTTCCCAGGTAAGGATTCACGTCTATCTCTGTGTCGTGTTTGTTTCCAGCAAGTCATTTTTAAGTATTTTTAGTGATAATTTGGAAGTAGTGAAGTGCTGGAGAAAGAAAATAATAGCAGGGATCTTTTCTTTTCTTTTTTTTTTTTTTTTTTCCCCCTTCAGTTTGAAGCATGGACATATAGCATGATTGGAATATCGAATGCATTTAATATCTTTAAAATATTTTCTCTTGTGTTTGCTTTTAAATCATTGCTTCTGCGTGTGGCACTGCTCAACATTCTTGTATACAAAACTGACTGGAGCACACAGTGCTTAAAGTATAAGAATTCATAGCATTAAATTTCTTGCTGTATAGAATAATCTACTCTTCCATAACTGTTATTGTAATGCAGAGACAGATGGCTGGATTTTCTTCACTTTGCTTGTTAAGAATGTGTTAGGTAAATGTTTTTAGACTAAAATAAAAAGCTGCTGGGAATCTAAACTGAATATTCAGCATTTTCGTGGTAGAAGGAGGCAAAGCAAGAATAAAGCAACGTGATAGTAAACAAATGAGCTATTTGCAGCGAAGGATAATCTAATCTTTAAATATTGCCTGAGATTGCATTTGTTCTTAGGTAAGATCTTTTCTTCCAACCCCAGCCAGGTACGCAGAGAGCAGCGCTGAAATGCTGGGCATGAAATACCCTGAATTTGATGTTACAATGTTATTACATTGTCTGGGGCTTGGTGCAGGTGGCTGATGTTGTGTGGGATCTTTGATCTCGCTCCGGTGCTGCAGATAAGTAATTTCAGATAGAAGGATAATGTCTGTGGTATAAATCTGTGAGCACAGGTACAAACTTGCTGAGGGAGGGTGATCCAAGTAGGGCTTTTTATGCACTGCTCTCACCGAAGCGCTCTTAATATCACTGCAATGACTTGCAACTAAAAATATGTTAAAAGGATGTAAATATTTAAGCAGATAAATGAAAGGCAGACACCGGCTCGTAAAAGGTGGTTATGTGTTTATATTCTTGACTAATAACCTGATTTTTAGATGGGGAGATATCTCTTTCATCATTACCACCGTAAATGATGTTGCTCCAGTGCACAGAGGGGAAAAAAAAAGAAAAAAAATTAAAAAGAAAACTCCACAGTGCCTCATGTCTTGCCCAGACTAGCACAGCATCACTTCTAGTTAGAATACAGAGCACATTATTTGCATAATAGCTCTGTAACAAAATGGTCTGCTCGGTTTAAGCAGTAGCTGCTCCCAGTACGTAGAGGAAGTAAGGCTCTAACAGAAGGGAAATATAAAAAAATGTCAAATGACAATAATTTTATTCTTTACAGACATTACCTAGTTTTGCACAGTACTGCAGCAATTGAGGCACACTTGAACTGAATCACTTCTTGAACTGTCAGGAGAAAGTTGAAATTATTTTTTTGTTTCTCTGTCTGAAGACTTGATTCTCCCTTATTCCCTGTCGTGGCTTAGGGGCTGCACATCAGTTTGAGCAGGTGTGTAATTGCTCTTTATCAGGGTAGGTGGCATTTAAAGAGCAATCCAGAGCATTTATCTCGAGGTGTGCTGGCTACAGTACACTCTGGGCAGACCAGTGAAAATCTGCTTTATGCCTTGTAGTGGCCACGTGTGTATTGAAAACTGATTGCAAGCTAAAGACATTAAGGAAGGAAATCTATATGCAGATATATTTGTGTGAGTGTGTGTGCTGGCTGCATCAGATGAGCAGCTCTGATTTTATCACCAAATTCAGAACACTTTTTGCCATATTGGCTTTAGAGGAGATGTGGGAGCTGGCTGAAGGGCGGGTGGTTCTTTGTGCTGCCCCACAAGCAATAATGAGCCTTTTGTAATCAGTGTGATGATGTGCAAGTCTGTGTTCTTCATCGCTGCTTGGAGGTCGTGGCTTGTGCTTCTCTCTCTCTGCTTCCCCAAAAAGTTGTTAGAGGAAATGTTACAATAAAAGGTTGCCCAGAGAAGTTGTGGCTGCCCCTGGATCCTTGGAAGTGTCCAAGGCCAGGCTGGACAGGGCTTGGAGCAGCCTGGGACAGTGGAAGGTGTCCCTGCCCATGGCAGGAATGAGAGGAGCTTTAAGGTCTCTTCCAACCCAAACCACTCCATGATTCTGGCAGCAAGGAAACAGCAAATTTGGGCTGCTGTGGCTGGGAAGGGACGTGGCTCTGCTCCCCAGAGACATGGGGTCAGCACCTCCCTCGAGACACCCCTGAATCCAGGGGAATGGGAAGGGATTTCCAGCACCTAGGATGGCACATCAGGTACCACTGGTCAGGGGCTGTGAGCTGCCAGCCCTGTCCTTGCCCTGCCTGTCAGGATCCACAGCTGGAACTCGGGATCCAGGGGCAGAGTTAATGTTCCATCAGACGCTGGGGTTGTTTTGGGAACGAGAGGGAGAAGAGAGCTGAATGGAGCAGTGGGGATGGTGAGTCAGGAGGGCACGAGAGGAGCACAAGGCAGGTGAGGGGACTGTCTGTGGTCATGGGCTGGGGGAAGGACAGGAGTGGGGGAGGACCCTGCTCCTCTGCTTGGCCAGCACAGAGCCAGGAGCCATCCCAGCAGCTGAGCCAGCTGAACTGGAGACCTCCTGCTCAAGTGATGAGTGTTCCACTGCCAGGGGACAGAGCTGCAGGTGAGTTACAAATGCTCTCTGAGGCTGGGAGTGGTAAACCTTGACTTTGCCAGGTCATTTGTGATTGTTTTGTAGGTACTAAGTGCTTTGAGCAGTGGGGGTTTGTTTTGTTTCAATGCATTAGGTAGTTTCAGAGGAGTTTTTCGTCCCTTTAACTGAAAAACAAGCACGGTAGTTATCACAGATTTATAAATTCTGGTGGGTTTTCTCTGCAGTTTCAGAGTGGTAACTCTAAGTAGATTTTTTTGACCTATAAATGTTATGCTTGTATAGTACCCTGAACTCTGTATCTCTAGAAAAGTACAGACTTCCCACTCCTTAGGGTGAGGTGAGAAATCATCATTTCCATGGTGTGATGGTCCTGGGAATATTACAAGGTACTGAAGATAAGTTCCCACACTTGCAATGTGCTGTTACTCAGTGATGAGCCACGTTCCCCAGGCTGGGAATGATTTGAATGGAAAAACCAGAGGGTGGGAGGGCACAGGGCATCTTCTGGTGTGTGCACTTGCATGTGGAGCTAAGTTACGGCTCTTAACGCTGTGCTGGGAGAGCAGAGAGGGATTTCACCTCCCAGATGGCTTTTAGAGGCCTGGTGCTGCTGGGCCTCCACCCCTGGAGTGCTGTGGGAGCAGACAGCACTCCCTGTGTGCCAAAACACCACAGAGTTTATCTCCTGTGTCACTACAGTGTGTGACACTCCTGGGATCTGCCAGAGCTGTGACTGTGCCGTGGTGCAGTCACTGCTCAGCCTCAGCTGAGCAAGGAGAAAGGATGAGATTCCCTTGGTGCTCCCTGTGCCAGCCTCACCTCCACCTGGACCTTCAGCCCTTGACATTTTCCTGCACTGAACTGTAAACCTTAACGCGAGGTTCTGAACCAGAAACTGTTCTTTTTTTCCTCAGGTGTTTGCCCAGAAAAAAAAAAAAAATCTGGTTTAAACCCATAAGGTTTGGCTGTCATTTCCTCCATCCATTTTGTAACCTGTTATTCTTTCAGGGAGGTGACAGATTATTTAAGCATTAATACAGTATCACTTTGTTGTGCATCATTCATGGATTTAAGTGGACAGTGCTGTAATTTTTAGAGCAAGAGTTCGTTTCAGGATTGAGTTGTTGCAAGTGTAAATCATGTGATTTTTTAAAATATTGTTTGTATAGAAGATGGGGGTTTTTAAACACTGTTTTTCAAGGGCAGAAAGCCACTGAGGGACCAGCCTGCCAGTGTGGTGCCTGGTGAGGTGTCCCTGAAGGGCTGGGAGAAGACTGGAAGGGGAAAAACTGGGATGAGACAGGGATGTGATGGATGAGGGAGCAAGGAGAGCTCTGCAAGGATGAGCAGGGGCAGCTTGTGAGTGAGGGCTGGGAAAGAGGTGGGAAGGGATCTTGTGAGGAATGGGGAGCTCAGCAGAGCTTTTTGGGGCCAGAAGGATGTGGCTGCTGTTCGTGTGTGCAGGAGGGATGCTGTGGGGTGGGGATGGGGAAAGTTGTGAGGGTTTTAACGAGTGGTGCTGTGACTACTGCAGCTCATGAACTTGGAATCCTGCAGGTTTGTGTCTCCCATTCACCTGGCTTGGGTGTTGAGGAAGGTGTGAGCTCCACTTGGAGCTTTTCCTGTGGCTGGAGCCTCCCTGAGGCTTCCCCTCAAGAGAATTCTCTAACTTCATTAAAGTGTGAGCTCACACCAAAGCCTTTCCCCCAGTCAGGGTGTTCCCCAGCTTTCTCTCCTGCCTGTTTTCATGGACTTTTTACAGCACCTTTGAGACCCCTGCTCCGCCATGAGATTTGCTGCCAGTCCAGAGGTTTGGGGGGCAGGAGCTTGGATTGCACAGGGGGGTGGTTGGTTGCATATGCTGTGTTCCTGTGGAAAAAAAAAAAACAGAATAAAATTAGCTACCCCATTAGAACTACGCTTAATCTCTATTAAGAGACTGAAATATAATTAATAAACACTGGAGCATGACCCCTGGGCTGCCATTGGGAAGAACCTGGCATCTCTTTGGTGGGTTGCCATCTGTTGGATGTCTTGCTTGGCCATCTGTCAGAAGAGACACGAAGCATCCTGAGACTTGTGGAGAGCTCCACGCCACAGTTCCCAGAGGTCAGGTGGCCGTGTCAATTTAAAAACAAAATAGAACAGAAAGCAGGATCCATAGAGTTCCAGCTTACCCAGAAGACAGTGTTTATTACTGAAGAGTAAGTTGTGGATGCATCTGAATCATCTCTTTTGAAGGTTAAATTCCATAAGAGGGGGAAAAAAAATATCTTTTGAGTATCAAGCCAAAAGAATTACAGTAAAAATTACCATACCCCACTCTTTACTTTTCCCTCAGGCGTTTATTTTTTAACTTTCTCTTAGTTGATTGCCTCCTCCAGTCAGAGTGGAAAAAGTGAGTCTATTTAATATAGTAAAGTTTATCCATTTAGCTCTTCCTCCTGGATTAATCCTTGGAGATGGATTTCTTTTGCCAGAAGGAAAATAAGAGAGAGTGCTTGACATATTGCAAGTCTCTGCTCACATACATCATCAATTTCCTGGTTATAATTGTGTTCATTTCAAAAATGCCCAGAGCGTAATGCATTAATATCTTTATTTCATTAAATACATTAGAAGAGAAGCTATTTGTTGTCTAATAGCATACTTTGGTACTTTAAAAAAAGAGAAATCATCTCTTTAAATACTCTGTTCACTTCTTTGTGATACAGTTTTTCTTCTGCAGAAAAAATGAATGCCTTGCTTAGCACATCTTATTTGAAGGAAAGGTGTCTGACCCTGGCACTTTTATTTTACTCTTTTGTGGAAGAGAAAACAGGTCTGCCCAGGCTCTGTCCTTTGGAGAGCTTCAAAATAATCAGAATAGAATTTCTGATACAAAATGTTGTTTTATTTAATCAAATCTGTCAAGTGTTGTGATGTCATAAGTGCAGCACAAACCTGATTAAGTTCTCCAATAGACTCTCAGGACAGCTGATTAAATAAGATTTATGGCTTATTTAGGGAGAGCGTGCAACTGCCCTGTGATTTCACAGGATTATTCAGCGGGGGGTTTGTGTGGAGAGGAATTGTTACCCATTTCTCTGTCCAGGTTCCCCTCCCTCACCTGGTGGGAGAGGAATTTAATAGCTGTAAATGCAGAAGTTGCTGCCTGACTAACACTTGCAGTGCTAGAAAAAGATCTGTGTTCTCATTAGCACTGGGTGCCCACTTATCTTCAATTTATGTCACAATAAGACAGTTGAAAATTCTTCCTAAAACTCTTGCTGTCTCCTTTTCAGAAGAGACCTTTGAATGAGTTCTTTATTTAGCTGGTGCTTTTCTCTTTTTGGAATAACAGCCTGTAGTGGTTTTTGCTAAACCAGCACACAGCCATAATCCAGCAGTGTGTTTTCAGCCTGGAAGTTTGTATTTTGGTGGTTTGTCTAGGTGAGAAGTGTTCACTTTGTCATCTTCTGCCGAAAACCTCCTCCAGGAAGGAGGAATGGATTTGCAGGAGTCTGGCACGAGAGCTGACTTGGACAGAGGAAGGAGGAAGGACCTTTTCATTCATCTCCACTTCTCCAGGGACTTCTCCTGGGCTAAAACATGATCTGAAATCAGAGTGCTGGGCTGTGATTAACACATGGGAACAACAAATTGGGACACGATAGCTGAAGAGACAGAAATACATAGCAAGAGAATGATGGTTGTGTGTTTATAAACAGAAGAGGCCTCCAAGTAGAATTGTGGGTGTGCATTTGTTTTGTTCCAAGGCACAGAAACCCGCAGCAGTGCCAGGTGTCGCAGTCATTTTTCACTCATGTTTCACTTTACCTCAGCAATCAAAGGCGAGCCGTGACATTGGGAAACTCAGGTTTGTACCCAGACAGAGCCTGATGACTCAAGTACGGTTTGGTAGCTCAAAATCAAAAGTGGTCAGGTAGTTTGTAAATGTTTGAGGAGCTGCAGGTAGTTTGATGGAAGACAAAGCAGGTGTGAAGCTAACAAAATACTGATAGCTGCCTAAATTAAAAAAAAAAAAAAGAGATAAACCATCTGAACAGCATTGTGGGGCTGGTCAGGTCTTTTCCATAAGGCAACTCACTGTCACCTCATTTCCTCTAAAAGCTAGACACGCAGCTTTTTTTAATATTTAGCTGCTTTTTAATTTAAATTGGCTTTGCATTTCATTTAAATCAAACATCTTCTGCTTTTAACATGCACTGGAAGTTTTAAGAGGCAATCTGCATGGAGATCTGAGCATACTCTTAACCCATTAGCATAATTTTCCTGAATAGCTTTTTTTCATTTAAAGTATGTGTGCACCCAGAGAATTGAGAGGAATCTGGACCCAGCACTGACCGTAGTAAAAATCCAGCTTTTGCCTTTTTCCTCAGCAGCCTGAAACAAAGAGCTTTTCTCTCCACAGCCCCTTCAGCGGGAATGAAAATAGCTTATCAAACCTGAGCAACTTGTTAGGGGCTGAGAGAGGATATTTTTCTTTGCTGGCCTGCGAATAAAAGCTGGGAGTGTGAAGCTGAGAGTTGTCAGCTGGAGAATTGTGGAAGTGTTTGTGGGGTGGCAGAGCCTCCTCCGAGGTCACTGCACAACGAGCTGTGTGTGAAGCCCAGAGACAGGCGGGAGGGGACCCTTGGCAAAGTGGAAATTTGGAAATTAGACCATTTAAAACCGGGTCTGATCGCCACAGAGCCGCCCTTATCTGCCAGGAGAATAGCAATGCTGCTGTTAAATACCCCAGTTTTAAAGGAAAACGTGGCAGTGAAGACATTTTTCCTTGTGTTAATGGTAATTAGCATGTTTGTGTGCAGGGTTTTTATGACGAGGCTGTGTTTTAATTGCATTCTCATTTCTGTCCAAATGCAAACAGTAAATGGTGTTAGGAAAAATATGAAGTATAGAAGGAAAGTTGTTCACAATATCTGACATGATTGATTAATTAATTAATTAACCAAATGCATCATAAATTTTATATTCCCTTAAATGTTTATATAGCTTATATATATACTTAAAACACCTAGATCCCCACAGTAGGCCTGTAGGCTTAAAAAAAGGAACGTGCAATGTTAATACAATCGTTTGGTGCAAGTAAATCTATTTTTGTAGTAACTAGCTTGACACTTACAATCAATCTTCAGCAAAACGACTAAAACCTAAAAATAGTAAAGAGGATTAAAATTTATCATTAAGATTGCCACTGAATTAATTCACAGCTGAAGTAGCTGATCGTGATCAATCTTCTGTGGGGCTTCTTGCTGTTAAGGCTCTCTCTCTGTAATTCCCAGCCCCAGCTCCGTGGGCATTTTCCTGGGCTTTACAGTCCCAGTGATTCATCCAGATTTAATCTGTTTAATCACTGTCACAACATATTTAAAAACTGCTGTGCAAGCAAACTTAAGGCTCGTGGGGTGGGGGTTTTAATCCCAAAAAGTTGAATGTAGTCATTGTCAAGCTGCTGTGACGTGGCTTGGTTGTGTCACAGGGTTGTGTTGCCACAGCAGAGAGAGGGTTGGGACTCTCCACCATCTCTTATCCCCGTGCCCTGTGTCATTTCCTCCTCTTCACCTGCTCTTCCACAACCAGCTCCCCAGTCCTTTTTTATTTTTATGGCTTGTTAGTGCAGCTGTTCTGATTTTATGTGAAGTTTTACATTGTTTGAGTTTTTCCCTACATTTCACAACGCGTGGCAGTTCCCCTGGAGACCTTCCTTGAAGAATGTTTGTAGATCTTTGGACTCATCAACACAGGCTGTGTTTGCTGCTGAAAAAGTCATTAATATTAAATCCAAATTTCTCTAGTCCCACTCTAGATGGAGGAGGTTCAGGCTCTTACTGCAAGTTCTTAAATTATTCGAATTAAATGACTCACTAAGCGAGAAATGTCTCATCACCTTGACTTCTGAGAGGTGTTGTCTGTGCTGCCTCTTGCAGTAACTTACCACTGGTCCCCTAAAAGTCTTCATTAGGTAACAAACTCTCAGTTTCTGACAAGAGTCTGACACGGTTCTCTTTAATTAGACTCCATGCAGGAAGATTCCAAGATAATGCCAGTTGCTTTGTAGGAACATCATTATTAAGGATTAAACACTGTCAGGATCAACTTACATTATTCCTGCCAGGGGAGGAAGAATTTAAATGTTCACAATATTCATTTGTTTGAACTGAGACCAAGTGGGCAAAAACAATGGATTAGAATTCCCAATATTCTGTCACATCAAATGAACGAGCAGCTTTCAAATCCAAATGTGGGGAATGGGTGGTAGCTCCACCAGAGCAAAGTGAGCAGGAGCAAGGCAGAAAACCTTCTACCTCCCACCTCCTGAGATCCTGAGGTTCTCTGAGAGGAGGTTAGGGAAGAAATTTCTGTCCCAGCTGGGAGATATTCCCCAAAACTGAGCTGTGAAAGGGGTCGTTAAAGCTTCGTCTGTCGCGGCAGCTGGGAATCTGATGCTGGAGCATCCTCACGGATCCCTGATGCTCAGTGCCAGGTGACAGCTGGAATTTCCCTGGGACTTTGCAGTCTGTCCTAATGTTCCTGCCCTGTTCTCACAGCCAGGCTTCCCAGAGAGCTGCAGGAGTGATAACTGAGCCTTATCTCTGGGATGCTCCCGAGCTGGGGAGCTCTGGAGAGTGCAGGGTGTTGGCTTTGAGTGGCTTCAGGCTCCTTAGTGCCACAAAATACATTGGGATATTTACATTAGAGTGTTTTTAGGGGGTTTTTCTCTTAAAAACAGGGTCCACAGCAGCTGTCATTGGGGCCTACCTCACATTTTTAAGGATTGAATTACTCCAGAATGCCTTCAGCCTGGCATTTCGTGGCCCAGGCATAACCGCGACGTGATGTATTTTTACGCATCACCATTTGTAAAATCCTCACAGTGGATTTTATCAAAAGGACAAAAAAAAAAGAGTCTTTAAGAGTCTTTGTTGCTCTTTGATTGTGTCTAATCGAGCAGTGGCAGCGTGATGCTCCAGCAGCGTGTCTCCTATCTGGAGGAAACACCCAGTTTCCCAGAATTGCCAGGGCTTTCCTCCCAGAGGGGAGCATCAGCTGGAGCATCAGCTGGAGCAGGGGCACTCCCAGCTCAGCTCCAGTGAGTCACTGATTGCCACAGCACCCAGAGGAGGTCACTTCTGAGGAAACCCAAGTGCTTTCATGGGGGTTACTGCATCATTTGAAAGGCAAATGAGTGGAAGGATTGTGTGCAGGGGAAGGCAGATTCCCTTGTAATCGCCAATTATTAGCATCGGGATGCTCTATTTACCACCCTTCCACTAAATCTCCTTTTAAAAGAAGATCCCCGATAAACATGGGCGTGAATAGACTCATCTTGGCCTTCTCATCTAATTAAAAGAAGAAAAACACACAATATCTCTTCCTCAGAGGACTTAAATGTTATGTAATGGAGATGCAGCCTCAGAATGAAGCTTTGGGCCTGAAAAAGGAGAAAAAAGTGTTGGTAAAAACTCTGTTGGTGTGAAACGGTGCAAGCACTGGAGGTGATATCTCTGATATTATGGACCACAGTTACCCTGGTTTTCAGTCACTTTTCTTGTGATGGTTCCCTTGATTGTAGGAAGAAGTAATTAATGGGTAACAGTTTCTAAATGCCACCTGCTCAGGCTGAAATGGTACTTGAGTCGGATTGTTGGAGGCTCTCATCATCCCCTTCTTCCTGGATGGGTTAACAAGCACCGGCAGGAATTTCCACCTTCCGCTGTAAAAAGTGATGTGAGGGACAGGTGGGATTTAAGGAGAGAGTTGGGAGAGAAGGAAAGTTTCTTTCTGTGAGCTTAGGATGAGAGGAGCAAAACGGGATTGGAGCCTGAGCTGGAGGGAGCAGCGAGGAGAAACTTGGAGATCCCAAATAAGAGCCCGAATCCCTCTCACAAAACAAGAGGAAGGAGGGAATCTTCAGCTTAGGGTAAGAATATTGTCTCAGGAGGGTTTAAGGCCTGCTTGTTTTTCATTTGAGGTGGGGTGAGCTGTGTCTGTCAGGGTGTGCAGCTCACGCCTGGGCTGTTTGGGGCTCCTGGTGCACGCTCTCTCCCTCATGGGATTTAAAGTAATGTTAGAGTATTTTGGCTGACAGTATTTTGGGGAAGAAGGGCTCATGGAGCTCTTTTTCTTGACTGGGAGAATGGGTTGAAGTCTGCCAAAGGGAAAATAGAAATGCTGAGTGTTGTTTTTCTCTGCAAACTTCAGGTTTGGTAAATGATTTCCGAAGGGTGTACATGAAGCCAAGTGCTGTCAGGGGGAGGCTGGAGGGGATGCTGAGTCTCTGGGTCAGTTGGGGAACTCTCTCTGGCCCCAGGTTTGGAGATAACAACACTTCACAAGGATGTCTCTCCTCACCTGAGGGAGGGGGCCTGGTGAGAACAGGATCTCTGGCCCTTCCATTTCGATTTTTGAATACAACTGCCCTATTTTTCCCATGCTTGCTGATCACTGGGAGAAAAATTGCAACGATTTAATGGAATTGAGAAAAGCATTACAGAAGTACTCTATTTTTTCCTTTTAAGCTTATGAAAACAGATGAGTGCATCACTTTCGAGATAAGGTTTGAAGAACTGTCTGCCTCCTTGGAGCTGAATAGAGGGCTAGTGGGAAGATTAAAACAATAAGCTTATTATATTATTAGTAATGGGAGAATTCTAAACCCCATTTGTTCAATTATGGTCCCTTCAATATGCTTATTTAGGTTCTTGTAAATTGTAATCAGTAAATTAGACGTGCTGCCCTCACAGCTCTAGGGTTAGCTTCCAAGGGACTTCCTACATTAATTTTTTTTTTTTTAATGTTTGCAGTGAAATCGAGAAGGGAATTGGTTGCTTGATATGCAAGGTTGGCTCCGTGCAGGGGATGCTGCCTGCATTCTGATGTCTGGCACTACCCAGTGAGGAGCAGTGGCCGTGGTGCTGCAGCACTGCTGCCCGAGCTGAGCTGGGGAGGGCCAGGGCTGGAACCAGGTTTTGTGCTCTGGGATAAAAATGAGAGATATAAACGCATTAGAACGAGCGCAGGCTGATAAATGAGATCTCCAAAAGCCTGCATATGCTGCTCATAGAGGTCTGAGGCAGCACGAGAGGGGTGGAAAATCCTCAGCATCGGCTTCAAAATTCAGATACCAGCTGTTGTCTCTCTCTGTGGTCTTCTCCCCCTTTTCTTTTCTTTATATTTTGCCGTGACGTTTTTAATATTGAGCATTTGGTACTAAACCAGAACACCTCGCTGAGTCATCCGGAGCTTTTTCTTTCCTCTTTTTACCTTTTCTGGGTGGGCTCTCATTTGCATCACACAGAGACACCATTTTCCAAAGCAACACCTCTTCCCTTTCAGCTCATTTAACTGGAGGTTTCAGCAGGTTTGGGAAACAGGCTCTTCAGCCCTTTGGAAGTGCTTTATGTATCTGTCATTTAAAGAGCCCTTTTGCCTTCCTGAGAAGTGGCAGTCTGGTGTCGCAGATAGATTGTGTATTTGTTGCAGTACTACATCATGCAAACTCCAGTATCCTGACCATATTGTCCCCATTTATTTCTTTTATCTCTCTGTTTAATATAATAGGACGAGTGGCTGAGGCAGGGAAACATATGCAGCAGCATAATAGCGGTTTGTTCGAGAGCAGTTGTCTTCCATTTCCAGGGTTTCCCTTTGAAATGTAATTGTCTGCTAATATAACTGGGAAATATCATCGCAGGAGCGATCGCTAAAGCGTTTACTCGCGCTTTTGGCTCAGGCTACATCTGTGTGGGGTTTTTAAGAGGAGCTGGCTGCAGTATTAGCTGGTGAAATATCCTTGGTGGGATGTGTTTGCAGAAGTTGTGATGGGCACGTTGTCACCGAATGTGGAAACAGCCCCCGTGTAGTGCCAAAACAAGAGACGCCGCGTCCCATGTGTGATGCAGCAACAACAGAATTACAATTGCCTCGTGTAAAGTGTCTGGTAATGAAGGCAGATAATGGAATTCTTTGCAAAAGCAGATGCTAACTGGCTCCCCCAACCCTAGGCGGGGAGCTGAAAACCGATACCAGCTGGAGGGGAGAAAAAAACCAGCTGAAAAAGGCATTAAAAAGAAGATGCCTTAGATGCAGGTTTGTTTAAGCAGTAAATACTTGTTTGAAATAATCTTTTGAGATCCTTATTAAGAGGCAAACTGAGACGACCACGACTGTGCTGTAGGAAGTCAGCTGGATGCCCAGAGGATATTTGTATGCAGATTGGATGAGTAAGGCAGCACCGCTGGGAATTTGTTGTCATTTATTGCCTGGCCAGGACAGCCCTTCCAAGGGCTGAACTGCAGGAGATGGGATTGGGGAGAGCCAGAACCTTCTGTTGTCCAGGGAGGAGGCAGCCTGTGCTAGGAGAGGGCTGATTTTAAAAGCTGGGGTGTCTCTACTTGTCCCTTCTCCAGGACAGCAGTGCCTCCTGCCAGGGTGGAAATGGGGCTGGCACAGGAGCATCCCTCCCTGGTCTCCCTCTGTTTTACCTCTCAGTCACCTCAGCCATTTCAAACCACGAAATAGTTGCTTTGGAAATGAATGTGATAATTTAGAATTAAGGGCTCAGTCCACACAGAGGCTTCCTGCTGTTGTAAGTAAGGGATTTTTTTCCAAAAAAATAACGCAATGGGGAGGACACTTTAAAAAAAAAAAAAAAAACCAAAAGGAAACAACCCCAGCTCCTTAACAAATAAAGCAACCAGCCCTGGAGTTGGTCTCTGCTTTTTGCCCAGATAAATGTTTTCTTTGCCCAAAGATTTGTTCCCACAGATTGTTTCTTTGCCCAGTTTGTTCCATTTTGGCACAGCCGGAGCACAGAGATGGGATTCAACTCACCAGGTTTCCAGACCTGGCCCCACGTGGGCAGACCAGGAATTTTAGTGGGGTTTTGTCCCGTCCCAGGCAGTTGCCCAAACTACTGATTTTTGAAGGACTAAAGCTCACTTTTAGTTTCAGCCCAGCTCAGAAAGGAATATACATGTGCTTCTGAACTGCCAGCGTTCCTCCCATGTGAGAAAACTCATTTTGGGGAGGAAGCACCGTGGAATTACAGACCTACTCTGGGTCTCAGAGGCACTTTGTCTGCAGGCAGAGGCTGGAGCAGTGTGTGTTTGCAGGGCTGCTCGTGCTGGGGAATTTCAAGTGGTTTTACTGACAGGCCAGAAATGAGTTTCGAGGCAGTCTCTGAAGATGTGCGGCTTCATCTGCACCGCATTTAAATGTGTGTGAGTTCCTTGCTCCTTCAGCTCCTGCCTGTGCACCCGGCTGTGAGTTGTTGAAATTATGCTTTAGACATGTTCCTTGCTCCTGGCAAACAGCAGTGAGATGTGTTACCCGTGTACAACAAGCAGTGGAGGGAGCTGTTGGCAGAGAGTGATGGACAGCAGCCCTCCAGCTCCAAGTCTTGAGTTTTAGCCACAAAAATGCAATCAATGAGAAAAACCCTTTTCTGCTGGTGCCCTGTTCTGGGGTGTGCTGCAGCTCCTTGCTGTGCTCTGATGAGTTATTTGTCTAATTGTGGTGGGCAGCAAATGTCTCAGAGCTCTTCAAGTCTGGACTTGGCCTTGTGGGCAAGGAAATCAAACCTCAGCACTGGGAACAAAACAGGTGTGGGCTGTACCCCCTTTGCTTTCAGAAACACCATTTTTGAGACCATTCCTGTCTTGCTGTTCTCTTACTAAGAAGACAGAACCGTTTCCAAATCCACGTAGCCAACCACACCTCTGATTACGTGTTGACCCCATTAGTTCAGAAATACAATAAAGAGCCATGCAGACACATGGATTGCCATTTAACACAGTTACATGAATTTTTTATACTATCATATAATTGATAGTAACAAATGAGCTTTCTCATTTTTATTCTTTTTTTTTTTGGCGATGTTCTGGTTTTGTGCAGACCTCTGCAGGGCTTTAGCAGCTTTCCAGGGATAACATCTCACCCTGACTGTACAGCCTGGGGATTTTGGGATTTTGAGCAGGGCAGGAAAACGCCAGCCTGTAAATCTGAGGGGAGGGCTGGTTGGTGCCTGTGTTGCTCTCAGTGTGGGTAATTCTCGTGGGTGCAGCTGGAGATGGGAGGCTGCTCTCCATGTCCCAGTGGGCTCTGCCAAGGCACAAGGGGCTGCTGCAGCTGGAACAATTACCCAGGAAGGGCCCTTGGAGAGAAGAGCCACTGGGAGTGTCCCACGTTCAGCTAAATCACCCTGACAGCACAGGGGCTGTGGAAGGAACATCTCTACTTCATCTTCTTTCTTCTCAGCAGTTTGTTATTCACTTTTGGCTGCCTCCCTCTCACCTTCCCCAGCTCTTTTCCCTCTTTCTTGTTGTCATGGGAACATTCACTACAGCAGTTAAATCATACTATTAAAATATGCTTCCCCAGGAGAGTGGTAGTAGCTAATATTGATCTAGCTCCTGCTGCTGACTCAGGGATATGGCTGAACATATAATATCCCTTATTTCTCCTTTTCGTGCATAATGCAGCAGTTTCTTTCACCTTGGGCTCTGTGCTAAAGGTGACAGCCAGCCACAGGGATATACTTTGACTTGCTCTTTCAAATGTGTGGCCCAGGTGAAGGGTGCAGGTGGTGGGTTTAAACTGGCTTTCAAAATCTGAAAAAGGGAAAGCAGACAGGAAAGAGCTGCCCTCCCCAGCAATGGTGATGGATGTTTGCATGCCAATGGTGAAAAAACATCCAGATCAACCTGTCAGCATCCCCAGCCACACTGTGTGCTCTGAATAACTTTGTAAACGCATCGAGCTCTGTCCCAGGAACGCTTGAAATGCAGATGAAAGACAAATAAGCACCTTAATATCAGGTGAGGCTGCGTTTAAAAATGCAATCACTCATCTCCATTGTCACTGACATCTGCTCTGCGTAATCAGCCCGTCGAGTTAAGCAGAGCGTGCTGAGAAGATTCCTGAGTCACCAGGAGGAAGCAGAAGGTTTTACCTTGAGATGTGAGCTTGCAGTAATGTTGGAGCCATTAAGTGCTTCAGTTCCCCCCCCGCAGTGGTTAATTAACCAGCTCGAACTTTACGAGAGTTTCCTGAATTTGATAGGTTTTGTAAGGTAAAGGTGCCTCTGGAATTTCCTTGTTTACCCTCCTTTCAGAAAAGTTTGGGTTTGGAACCAGGCTGTTGTACAGATAATTAAAATAGTGTGGGTTTAATGTGAGCAGTATTTGCAGCTGATGCTGCATTTTGCTGTGTGACTGATACACGCAGAGCAAATGGTATTTTAGAGCCTGTGCTGAAAAGAACTCTGTTAAAAACACTTATTTGCTGAGAACCCATAAATTTCTGCCGTATCTGTGTGTGTGTTGTTGAACATCTGCGTGTAACTCGCTTTATGCTCTAACTCCCTTTATGTTTTGACCTTCCCAGAAAAAATCAGGCAGAGATATGCAGATCTCCCGGGAGAATTGCACATTATTGAGCTGGAGAAAGACAAGAATGGGCTGGGGCTCAGCCTGGCTGGCAACAAGGACCGCTCCAGGATGAGCATCTTCGTGGTTGGGATCAATCCCGACGGCCCCGCAGGACGGGACGGGCGGATGCACATCGGGGATGAGCTCCTGGAGGTAAAACTGGGTCCTGGATACACTTCTGGATGGTAAAATTGTGTCCTGGATGAGCTCCTGGGGGTAAAACTGTATCCTGGATACACTTTTGGATGGTAAAATTGTGTCCTGGATGAGCTCCTGGGGGTAAAACTGTATCCTGGATACACTTTTGGATGGTAAAATTGTGTCCTGGATGAACTCCTGGGGGTAAAATTGTGTCCTGGATGCACTTGGGGGATGAACAAATTATGTCCTGGATGCACTTTGGGGATGAATTCCTGGAGGTAAAACTGTTTCCTGGACGCACTCTGGGGATGAATTCCTGGAGGTAAAATTGTGTCCTGGATACACTTTGGGGATGAATGAGGTAAAATTGTTTCCTGGATGCACTCTGGGGATGAACTCCTGGAGGTAAAATAGTTTCCTGGATGCACTTTGGGGATGAGCAAATTGTGTCCTCGATGCACTTTGGGGATGAACTCCTGGAGGTAATTGTTCCCTTTAGCTCCCTTTATAGGGAGGGAGAGGCATCTTGAACCTTTATTTAAAGCCTGCAAGTGGAATTAGGTGGCTGAGCGAGGAGCTGTGCTGATTTATGCCAGCTGAGAACTTGGCCTTTGGCAGGTAAATGTGTTTGCAGTGAAACAAAAATCACTGGCCTGTGAAAAGCAGTGTCTTGTCAGCAAAGTCTGTGCTCTCAGCATGTTCACAGGCTCTGCGTGGGGAGGGGCTGTTGAAAGGCAGGAAGGGGACAGTAAATCAATCCTTGGAGTGCATGTGTGGTTTACAGGGAAATTCACACTTTACATTAAAAAAAAAAAAAAAAAGCCCAAACCCCCTCAAACGTCGCCATATGTGTTTTTACAGATGACAGGGATATTCCCCATCCTGAAAATAAATTTCATGCTGTAATCTGTTTTGATCCGTTGCAACTTAAAATACTGATTTTCTTTAGTTGTGTCTGGCATGAGTTCACCCACAAGGCAAGGGAGCTCGTTAGCAAGTGGAGAATTTTGTCTTCACTTTTTCTCCAGTCTCCTTGCTTCACCTTCAGCCTGAAAACGCAGCTTTTCCTTCGCTTCATCTGGAGGTTTTTTGGGCTGTTGCAAAAGTGACATTTTGCTGCGGTACCTGCAGTGATCCCCCACGTCGTGATTGCTTCAGTGGTTTAAAAAAAATCATCAGTCCCTGGGGATCTTCCCCTTGGAGAGAGGCTCTCACTGAGGAGCAGGGATTTGCTGACCTGCTGCTCTCCGTGGGTGGTGATGCTTTGATCTTTCAGCAACTCTCTGTGCAATCAGAAAACCACCTATTTTATTTTATTTTATTTTCACATTTCTGGACTCAAGAAAGAGCAGTTTGACTGCCTGGTGGAACCCTGGGAATAGTCAGAATTGTCCAAGCATTTGTCATTGTCTAACAGTTCTGTAATTAGGGGGTTTCAATACACACAGTACAAGAAGGACATTTTTTTTCTGGCTATAAAAACACCATCATCTGGAGTTGATTTCATTTTAAGAGTGAGAAAAGGTATGAAAGTTTGGGCCATGGTAGAGTAGGGTAGAGAAAATTGCTTTCTCCTTCAGAATGATGTTTTTTCTGTCCCTGACGCAGGACTCTAATGGTAAAAAAAAAAAGGAAAATTGTTAAATTTTGGGGGTGTTCAAAGAACTCATGGCACTGTTTTCCTCTGTGTATCATAGGTAGTTTCTGGTAGAGCAGAGGAGCTAAAGTTAGGTACTAGAAAGAGGCACCATCTGGGATTAATGACATCTGCCTCAAGTACCTCAATCACACCTACCTGGGTTTTGCATGGATGAGCCACGTTATAAGGAGCATTTCCCAAAGTGATGGTGTTGCCCTCATTCCTCTCCCTGTCAAGTTGGAAATAAAATGTGGGGTTTTTTTTCCCTTCAGCAGAAGGAAAGTGAGATTCTCCATCTCAAAAATGCCAAGATTCAAATAAAAACTCAAGGAGGCTTTAGTAACTACCTTGTTTGTCTTTGCAGTCCAATTTAAGATGTGCCACCCGTGGGCAGGAGTTCAGTTCCTTACAGGAAAGGATAAATTCAAACGTCCTGCACTGCAAAGGGATGGGTTGTGCATTAGCCACGTGCAGTGAGATGACAGAACTCGTGTCTGGTTCTCACCTGGCTGCATGTTTAAAGTACATTTGCATCTGCATCTTTAATTGCACCTCAGTTTTCAGCACTGGAACGTCTCAGCAAGAGAAGGGATTCACATCTTGGGAAGCCTCTGGCATTCCTGGGCTGTCCTGGGATGCTCCAGCTGGACAGTCTTGCTCCATTAAAGCCGAGGATGCCACTGCAGGGTGTGCAGATTGTTCCCTGTGGCTTTAGATGGAGTTCAGGTTAATGGGATGGCCATTTAGACAGATAGATATTACCTGTTCATTTTTCTTTTGAACTGGAGTTTGATTGGATTCAATTGAAGGATGTGGGATGCTGCCAGGCTGCCTCAGCTCCTTATTCATAAAACCTTTTGTTGCTGCATTGATAAAATTCCAGCTCACTTTTAGCAAACAACAGCAGCCTTTTGGGGGCATGATCCTGGCTTGTTGTCACAGCCTGACCCTGAGGGAAATGCAGGCGACATAAAAAACCTTCATGTGATGGTTATTTTTTAATACCTCTTCAGTGATGTATTTTGGATGGAGAAAACAGCTTTTTGAGAGAAGAAGGCCCTTTCACCCTACTTTTATACACTTGGGAAAACTACTTGGGTCAGGATTTGCTGCCTGCGCAGAAGAATATTTTTTTTTTTTTCCCCCAGGACACAAGTTCTGCTTTTCTGCTCTTTTTCCGAGCAGAGGAACCATCTGTGGTGCTCCTGCCTGGCCCTCATGCTGGTTTGGTGCAGGTGTCTGCCCTGCTTCGTGCCTTGTTAGGCTGGGCTCAGTGCTGGGGCTGATTGTGCCCAGCATGGCCCTCAGCAGGTTCACCTGGAGCTGTACCTGTGCCCCGAGTCCTGCTGCTCCTCAGCTCTGCATGGGCCTGTGCTGTCAGGAGCTTTTGTTCACGCTGGATAATCCACCCTGCTACTATTATTATTATTATTATTATTATTATTATTATTATTATTATTATTATTTATTGTCTCCCTGTGAGAGAGTCAGCTGAGTTCTATTAATAAACCAGGCTGTTCAGAGCCCTCTTATGCAGAATTACTGATGTTGGGGTGTTCTACCATCTCCCTTTCTCTTTGGGGCAGGATTTGGAAAGAGACTGCTCATGTGGATGTGGAGTTTTCCCTCCCCATGGCAGGGGTTGGAATGAGATGAGCTTTAAGATCCTTTCCCACCCAACCCTTTTCTGTGTTTTATCCTGTGAGGCCACAGCACCTCTTGAAAGAGTAAAAGCCAGTGTTCAGAGGCAAAAAATCACTGTACAAGTTTGCCTGTTGTCCATTCTGGACTGTTGCCCGAGAGACAATTATTACATTTTATTTCTTCATGCCATTTTTGTCATAGCTCAAAGCCAGAGAGCTTTCGTGCTAAATGCATTTTTATTGCTGTTTTATTTTAAGGTGCTTAGATAAATAGAAGTTGTGCTGTAATAATATAATAGATACAGCAGTATTTTGCCCAAGTAAATGAGCTCCCCAGCCGAACTCACAATGCCATTTCTGTTCTAGGATGTGGGGGATTGGCATTCAGTTCTCAGTTTATTTGTTGTGGAATCACAGAACACAATCACAGAATGGTTTGGGTCGGGAGTGACCTTGAAGTTCATCTCATTCCCTGGGCAGGGACACCTTCCACTATCCCAGGTTGCTCCAAGCTCTGTCCAACCTGGCCTAGGACACTTCCAGGGATGGAGCAGCCACAGCTTCTCTGGACAAACTGCTCCAGCGTCCTTTTGGTCTTTCCAGGAGAGGATGCAAATCCTTTTTTTTTCCTGTGCTTTGTGTGCAGGTTCCCTATGCCAGGCTGGGTTTGGGGGGTGGTTTCCAAGCTGGCAGCAGGTAAAGCTGGGAGGGGGAGGTTGCTGGGCAGGAGGGCACAGGCAATCTGTGGCTTCCCAGTGTCCTTTCTCCACACTCCCCAGGTGGGGAACCACAGGGATCAGCTGCCAGCTCAGAGCAGGATATTTTCTGTCCTTACGGATTTTACGGTCTGTTGATCACTTTAGATGATGCACATGTTTGAACGTGTGCCCAGCAAGAAATTTGGTGAGGAGAGGGAAAATTCACTTTCTAATTAGATTTTCTCTCCAATTTTTTTTTTCCCCCCCCGTGCTTTTGTTATTTGGGAGCTTGGTGTACTTTATGGGGTTTTGGTGTATAAAATTTGACTGATAAAAAAGGGATTTTGAAGCTTTCCCCATTGTTTCAGGGAGTGTGGTTGTATCTTGAAATGCTACAATTCCTGTGGTAAGAAGGAACCCAGTGCATTGTACAAAGAAATACATTGCAGAAAGCTAAGCCAGTGTTTTTACTAGCTTTGGGGTATCATTTAACTTGATTTTCATAAAAATCAGATGATACTAATTTTATGGATTTCCATTACCGCCACGTAGTAAAAACAGTGTGGGTTGGGGTGGGTTTTTTTTAATATCCATATCTAATGTTTCTCTTCTGCAAATTAAAGTTTGAGAAGCAAACAATCCTGGAGATTTTTCCCTCTGAACTCAAAGAGCTCGGATTTCAGTGAGTTTGTACTTTCTGCTACTTCAGTGCATGAAACTGTAAACCAAAACTTTTGTAGGTGAAGGCAACAGTGCATTTGGGATCTGTGATTAAATCTGCCATAAAGCAACGTGTGATTACATTAAAGGCTGAACTTGTGTGCTGACCTGACCTCGTACCTGCAGCAAGTTTTTATCTCTCTCTGAGCTCTGCTGACTTTCCAAGGAGTGGTGGAGAGTGGCATTTAAAGAAGAGCTGAGGTTGATTTAGATCAGTTTATTTCTTTTGCTTAGTCGAGGCTTTGCTTTTCTTTTCTAAACTCTGCTGCAAAAAGTGAAGCACAGATTTATAGGTTTTGACTCCCAGAATACTATTTGGTTAATCTGACACGTTACTTTATTTAATTTGAAAGATTTAAAATGGTGTTTCTGCTGAAATCCTAGATATTCTCTGTTTTGTTTTATTGAAGTAGGCTTTGGTGTTTTGCTCATCACTGTGGTATCTGCAGCTAACAGAGCATTAATTTATTTTGCAAAGGCAAGTGTACTTTAAAAAAAAAAAGAAAAATTAGTACTGGGTGTAATAACTCTGTAGGACAGTCCAAAACCTTGTGGAGATATATTACTTTGATTATGCTTTCATTTTGGAGTAATTAAATAATTATAACTTAGAAACTCAGCTCACAGCTAATTAAATTTTGGACTATTTGATACACGCAGTGAATAGGATTAATTTAGCCAGAGTAAAGACTATAAATTTTAATCTAAGAAGTCTGCTGTTTAGGAAAATTGATGGTAATTTAACTAAATCCAAACAATTTGTAAAGCATACAGTATTCCCAGTGAACAATTTATTCTCGAACTTAGAGAAATTAAGTCAACAAACTCACTGAAAATTTCCAGTTGAGCTTGAAGCCAGAATGCAGCTGAGCATTCGTTTTTGCCACTGGATTTTTAAATTGATGTTTGATTAATGAAGCAGGACCCAGGATGTTGCTTCTCACCCTGCCTTTTCCACCATGGCAGTTGCAGACAGGACCATATTAATTCTTTGGGAATGGTGATATTATTTCCTTTTAGACCTTTCTTGAGTCCCTCTTTGTACAATAAAAGACTTGGTGGGTAAAAGTTTTGCGCTTCAATCCCAATCAGTACTCAAGTGTTAGGGTCCTTGCATTGTCCTTATTTAACTGATGAACTTGCATCATGTTTTGACCTGCTGAAAATAAGATTTGTGAATATTGCCAATGTGTCTGACTAGCCCCTATCACACCAGGCTGGGAGACTTGGCCTGTTACCTCTTGTTTGAATGAAAAAAAAAAGAAAAAATCCTTCTAAGATCACAAACGCAGTATCCAATACAAACATCTGCAGTAACAAAAATTCCTTCTATAATCACGACTAAATTGTTCCTGGGCTCCGCTGTCGTTATTGTTTTAAGCAGCATTGGTATATCAAATGTGAATGTAAATATTATGTTGTAAATTTAGAGTGGGAGGAAAAAACTGCAGTATTGAAGCATAGGATTGTTTAGGTTGGAAAAGTCCTCTAAGACACAGAGTCCAACTGTTCTCCCAGCACTGCCCAAGGCCACCACTGCCCCATGTCCCCAAGTGCCACATCCACAGGGATTTTAAATCCCTCCAGGGATGGGAACTATACCACTGCCCTGGGCAGCTCTGCCAGGGCTGGACAGCCCTTTCCATGAAAAAAAAAAAATCCTTCTAATCAATCTGAGTCTCCTCTGGTGTAACTTGAGGCCGTTCCCTCTCCTCCTGTCCCTGTTCCCTGGGAGCAGAGCCCGACCCCCCCGGCTGTCCCCTCCTGGCAGGGAATTGTGCAGAGCCACAAGGTCCCCCTGGAGCCTCCTTTTCTCCAGGCTGGGCCCCTTTCCCAGCTCCCTCAGCCTCTCCTGGGGCTCCAGCCCCTTTCCCTGGTCACACTCCAGCCCCTCAGCATCCCTCTTGGACTGGGGACTCCAAAACTGACCCCAGGACTGGAGGTGCCTCAGCAGTGCCCAGCACAGGGGCTGGTCACTGCCCTGGTGCTGTGGTCACTCCACTGCTGACCAATCCAGCTGCCATGGCCTTGCTGCCCACCTGGGTCATGTTTTCATGCTGAAAGCTGCAGCATTTCCTTGTGTCCAGGGCTTGGCGGCTGCTGCTGTGCTCAGGTGGAGTCCATCACTGCAAAAGGGATGCAGTGTCACGTCCTTAAATTGTCCTTCATCTCCCTGACTCCCACTCCTGTTTCCTTCAGCAGAACTGAGGAGTCAGCACACTCTTAGCAGCCAGTTTTCCTAAATGGCCACAGCCTGCAGGCAAAGTGCAGGAGTGTCTGTCTAAACATCTGTGCTGTTGTCACATCTGCATGATTCTCCTCAGGTCAAGTTGTTTTCCAAAAATCTGGGAATAATCCTTAGAACCCATTCAAGGGATCTGTGGGGGGGAAAAAAAAGAAAAGATTTATCTCATTTGTGGTTTGCTAATACCAGTAAATTAGCTCTGCATTGGTTCCTGTTTTATATAGATCAAGATTTGGAGACCACATTTTCTTTTGAGTCTTATCTCCTTATCCCACAGTAAACTTGGAAGTCTTGGTGCTATAAATTAGAACAAGGTGTACTCCTCCACTTACATGAAAATCATTTTCTTTTAACAGATAAACAATCAGATACTGTATGGAAGGAGCCACCAGAATGCTTCTGCAATCATTAAAACTGCCCCATCAAAGGTCAAGCTGGTTTTCATACGGTAAGAACCATTTCTCACCAAAACATTTGTTGCTCTTTAGCCTGTTCCATGACATATTTACATATTTAGCCTGCTTTGCACATGCTGAACTTTCTCTGTTCTCTTTGAAGCTGAATAAGCCTTTTCCCTGATTATTCTTCTGGAACAGTTGAAGAGTTCTCCATAATAATGTAAAAAAAAAAATAAATCTGATGGAAATGAATGCTTATTTTAGGGGTGTCTGCTGAAAACTTGAGCTGTTCCTCTTGGGCTTGGGAGCTCCCACAACTTCCTAAAGTGCTTTGGGATGGTTCAGCACAGGTTGGAGAGGGCAGCTTGTTCATCCAGCCAGGAGGGAGTGGAAATGGTGCAGGTTGCTGGGAGAGGAGCAGGGATGAAGCACACGGAACACAGGTTGGGTGGAAGTCTGAAGGATACCTTTGTGTGGGCATCAAAAGAGGATTTTGAAAGGGAGTAAGGGCTTGTTTGTACAGAGGGGAAGCCTGGCTTTGCCAAGGAGCACTGGGATGGATTGTGTGGGAGGGAATATGCTAAAACATCCTTTCATCTGCATAAAAATTACATGTGGGCATTTTTCTTTTGCTCCAAGCATGAAAATCTTGCCTCTTTGTACATGAATTAAAGACACCTGCATGCATTCCCTCAGTAGTTCAGGAAGTGTTGCTCTTCTGACCCTGGGCAGGAGGAGGTCTGGGAAGAAGCTGCCTCTTTCCCAGGACTCCTACATGCTTTAACAGGCTGGCATTTCACAGATGTGTACTTAGGAATAAATTCCAGCTGTGACTTCTGTTGGGCCCTTCCCCACCCCCCAACCATGCCCCCCATTTTATGGGGTGGTCTTCCCACCAACACATACATCACACTTGATATTGTTTTATATTCCTGGCTCATCCCCAGCCTCCCTGTGAACAACGTAATAATCTGTGGGTGAACCCATATAAACGTGAACATTTACTGCCACGGCTCTGCCTGGTGCAGCGTGCCCAGAAATGATGGAAGAGCAGCATTAGCACCGTGAGGAATGAGTTGCTGCTCTCCTTGGCAGCCCAGAGGATCTGGAGGAGATTAATGCTCTCGCCTGCAGCTCCCCTGTTACTCTCCCCCAGCCACTGAGAACGAAACGTCACGTCCCCACAGCTCACTCGCCGTCGTTTAATTGCCTGTGGAAAAGGTGTCTGGTCGGGAATTCCGGAGGCAAAACCACAACTTGGGGAAGGCCAAGCCAAGAGTGGGGGCTCCAAGGAGAGCTCCAGGGAATGGGCCCTGTCAGGTCCACCTCCCATGGACTGGAGATCCTTGGTGTGCCTTTTGGATCGTGTTTGAGACACAGAGGCCATGTAGGTTCTTTGCTAAAATTCTCTTTTTGGGATTGTGAGTTTCAAGGTGGAGATTTGTCTCAAGTATTCAAGAGACACCAGAAATATTGGAAATACCACGGGGTGATTCTTGTTGCCATCTCAGAGTTTAAAAAAAAAAACCCAGTTTCTACTTTTAAATGCTGCTGCTGAGCTTGTAAACTTCCATCTTCCCAAGAGCACAACGTCTTGTCCTCGCTCTTGGCTTTACACTGACAGCTGATGGGTTTGTTTGTTCAGCCCAGGCAGCCACTGGAACAGCAATAAAAGGGAATTCTCCCACTGAGAGGATGTCCTTAGTAACTGGAGCACTGCCCCAAATGTGGGGAGAGAGCTAATGTCCCTTTTTTTCTGATTAGTGTGGTCCAGTTCCAGCAAAGACAAATTAGACTCTCTCTCTTAAATGTGGATTTTAAGGACAAACAAGGATTGTTTGCTCTTCTCATGCAAAATATGTTCCATGAGCCTAGTCTGCCTTGGTGCTTCCCATCCCTCCACCTCAGACCACAAACCCTGTGGATGCTGCTGTGTGAAAACATGAGCTGTGGCCTTTTTGTGCCTCTGGATGTGTTTTGGCTACGTTACACCACAGCTCACCATAGCAAAATGACATGGACTGCAGGAGCTGTGAGAGAAATTAGTTTGTCCTTCATGTTCATAAAAATATGAATATTCTCATTTCACCAGTGGAAAAGCCTGAGTAGATTGTAATGTTCCAGAAACACATCAATCCACAGCCTAAAAGGGTCCTGACTGAGCTGATTCAGGGCATAAAAGCCAAACTGGTGGAATTTTTGGGCCATTCCAAGTGCCCTCTCTGATACCCTGAGGCCTTTTTTCCCCTCAGATGGAGGATGCTGGGTGATAAGCATGCTGCTTTCCACTTGGAAGCAGGAAACAGCATCCAGGTTTTCCTATTCCTGGTGTTTTGGTTCATGTGCAGGGCAGGGGGGATGTTTCCATAAACTCCTTAATCAGTTGTGAAAGAAGCCCAGAAATTCCTGGGCACAGAAAAGCCTTTCTGTGAGAGCTGTAATAACTATCATTAAATAACTTCAGAGAATCACAGAATGGTTTGGGTTGGAAGGGACCTTAAAGATTATCCAGCTCCAACCCCAAATTTATTTCTTTTTCTGAGACAAAGATAAAGGATAAAAGGTATCCTCAAGCCTTTTTGACTTTTTGCTGAAATACTGACTTACCATGTGTGCTATAAAAGTCTATCCACACGTTTTTACACCCAGGTAGTGTTACAACTGCATTCCCACCCTTTCCTGGAATTTTTTGCTGATGAGACACAGCTCGGTAGCTGCTGTGAGAATCACAGACACCCCCTTATGTCTGAAGGCTTCTCACTCTGCTTTATGAGCATCTTTTCCTCAATTAAGTTGACGATGATTATTTAAAACAGTTGATTTTGGCCAGATTCCAAAACATAGGTCTTAACACAGCCCTGCTTCCCAGTGGTCTCATTAATTACTTGAGCTTCTGAGAGCATCTAGAAGATTTGCAGCTTTAGTGTCACTTTCCTCTTTTCAGGAGCAATAAGGGATGTAATGTCTTAGTTGCCTTTTGAAATTCTTGCTCTGATTCTCCAACAGGAGTTAACCAGGTAATAATATGAGAAAGGGGCTTGCTTCTTTTAGGAGTGTCTGTGCCTCAATTCCCAAAATAAGGATGTGTTTCTACCCGTTGTGGCTTTTGTTCATGTGTTGTAAGTCCGTCCCTGTAACGTGCATAATGAAACAATATAATTAGATTTTACACCTGGAGTAGGAAATCCAGTTTGCATCAGAATGCTCTTTTACAGTGAGAATTTTGTGATTCAGCAAGTTCAGTGGGTTTTTTTTTTTTTTTCCATGCTCAATTAACTGCCTTTAATCTGGTTTGGTGCTTCAGTGCTGGTATAATAAGCAGATCAAAAATAGCTGAATGCTTGAATCAAAGTGAATTCCACTGATTTCAAACCATCCTCCCATTGTGTTTGCTCCTGTGAGTCACTCTTTGGTCTACCTTTATCCCTCAGAAGAAAATTGCCTTGTGCTGTGGCGAACCATGAGAAATGCCTTAATAGTGAGGGATTTTTCTGATTTTAAATACCATCTGTTATCTGTCCTGAGCTCTCCCACACTGCAATCACTGCTCTGATATTGCTGCTTCCTGCTGGTGGGATTGTGAAGCCTACAAATCTGTCACCCAAGCCCTCCTTCCATTTCCAGGTGTAATCTCCTGTTATTTGTGGTGATGTGCAGAGATCCTTCTGCTCCAAGGACTGGGGAGTGTCTGGGTTGTTCAGCACTCCCCACTGCTGTGACTTTGACTCTTCTTTCAGAGCCTCCAGAAGTGACATCTTACATTTAGTGCCACTCTCAAATACTGCCACGCTTTAGAAATTACTTCTACGTTTGTTCAAACCTACATAATTGGCCATATTTTAAGAGTATAAACTCCTGTTTTCACTTGCTCTCGCTGCTGAGGTTCTTTCATGTGGGAAAGCTTTAAAAATAAGCCCTTGCCAGGCCCTGTGTGTGTGTGTGTGTGTGTGTGTGCAAGTTTGAACTTTTCCTGTTTTCTCCAGAGCCGTTTCCTCCTCTCTGTCATCCACATGTGGGAACAGGCGCACAGTTCAGGAAGTTCAGTAATTTGGGCTCCTTCAAAACCTTTGATGACCTAAGCTGCAGTTTATATGAACATTAGCTGCTCATTTAAAATACCTGTGTGCCTGTGGCTCCCATGTAACTGGGAGTGGATGGAGAGGAAGTGCAGAACAAGACCGTTCTTGCTGCTGTGGGAGAGATTTTTCGGGGAGATGCACAACACCAAGGTCCTGCCTTGCCCCAGCTGGAGGAGTGTGTCTGCTCAGTGTGCAGCTTCCCTGCAGCTCCTCTCTTCCAAAGGAGCTTCTAGAGGGAAGACAAAGATGAGAAAATACAAGATCCTGATTTATTATTATTATTTTTTTTATTTTAACTTAACAAGCAGGACGTGGACAACACAACCTTTCAATAATCTGCAAGACTTTATGTCCTGGTGTCGCCATACAGAGGAAACATTCATTCCCTTGCTCCACAGCTCTGTTCTAGCTAAGATTTTGTGTCACTTCATACAAGCTATTCTGCTTCTTGATGTATTTTCACAAAAAGCACCCACAGCCCCTTGCAAAGCTGCTGTCAAACGCTCTCTCAGTGTTGATGAGCTGAGATATTTTGGCAGGAGGTTTTTCTCCCTTGGTTTAGGCATCCAGAGGACATCTGGACGTCTGTGATGAGTCAAAAATTGTCAGGAGCCCCCAGTGAGCAACTCAGAGTGTCCTGTGATGAATTAAATCCTTCAGGTGCCCCTCTCAGTGGGTCTGGTTTGGGATTTCTCTTGATTCTGCCTTGCAGCACCCAACTTCAGCTTCCCTTCAGCCTTCCTTCCTGCAGAAGGAACGGAATGGATGTTCCCTTTGGATTTATATTTGCATGTGGCTCCCTTTAGGCTTCTTTTGCACCAAGTTTTTTGTGGTGTTTAAGTCAGTAATGAATGTGTTTGTCTTTGCTTGAGCTGCAAAGGTGCAGATGGAGCAAAACATCAGGAGTTTTTATTTTTTGGTCTACAGGATAGGATGGGGAATGTCCAGGGGTCCTATTTAGACTAGAAAGAAGTAAAATGCAGTTAGGAATGAAGACTTTATCTTGAGTTTGAAGGTTTAGACACCTTAACCCCAAGGAATGTTGAGCACCAGTAACTGGGAACAGCTTTTTTGGAGGTGGTTCTGGAGCAACTGTTGGCAAATATGTTGAATGCTCATCTGCAGCCCCTGTAATTTGAATATGATGTTCAGACTTCTAAGCTGTCTGCCCCTGCATCAAAAGAAAATGATTGCTCCTTTCAGTCGTAAATAAATTCACGTTTTAGTTGAGGACACTTGGGGAAGTGGAGAGCAGAAACAGCAATTTATTATTAGATCTGTCACTTTAAAATATATTCCCACTTTGATTCTGCTTTGAAGCATTCTCCTTTGAAGCAGCATTAAAGTATTTAAATATGTACGAGTCCTAGCAGGGGGAGATTACAAGTTGTGACACTGCGTAACCTTGGGGTTTTTTTTATATTTTTTGCATTTTTTTTTTTTTTCCCCAGGGAATTACCATAACTGTTTTTTTATTGCTTGGAATAAAAATGGCCATCTGCTTAAAGCTGCATAAAGTTTGGTTTTTTTTCTCACTGATGGAACAAAATACAAAGGTGTGTGTGTATATATGAAGTGAAAGCTTGTTTGGATAATTAATTACACCCAAGTTTGTCATGAAGCTTCTGTCTAGCAATTTTTAGGCTATTTCTTACAAAAGCTTTTATAAATACATATATATATATTTTTAATACATTTATATATATATTTATATATTTTATATATATATATTCCTCTTTATTTCCATGTTTGCTCCTAATTGCACAGCATGCAGCCTGCATTGTGAAACTGCACAGTGGGGTTGGTCTTCATGCTGACTGTACTCCACACAAACTATTGTCAGGAAAAAACCTCTGCAAGTCAAGGGGAAAAAAAAAAAAATCAGAAAAATCTCTGGGCCTCTCCTGTGCTGATTTATTCCTGAAGGTTAGAAAAGCACCAACCGTAATGAGATCGATGTCTCACGAAGATAAGAGCAGGGAAAATGTCCTTGCCCAATATGCCCCGTGGGGTAAAATGCACTTGGAAATTGTGAAATGCTGATGAAATCCACGGGCTTGGTTCCCTGCCTCTCCTGGCCCTGTGTCTGTGCACCACGAGCCCGCTCCCAGCCCGGGTTCTCACTCTTGCAAGGCTCTGAGCAGGGCCAGGAGGGGAGGCTGGGAGCCAGGACAGCTCTGAGCAGCACCCAGCCAGCTCCTTTGAATTGTGTGGCTGTGTGGTTGAAGATAAGTGAATGAATTCACCAACCTTTGCCTGCAGGATTTATCGTTTCCAGTGCCTGTGACTCCCGTTCGCTGCCCTGCTGGGAGCTGGTGGTTCCCTGTGTTGTTTCTCAGCGATCACAACGTGCTGGCTCCATGTGTTTTAACCCCTTCAGGGGGAAAAACGAGACTTTTGTCTCTCAGGCACTTCCATAAAATGTGTTTAAAACACATAATTAGTCTAATAGTTTATTCCAGAAATTAAAGAGGAAAATTTCCTGCTCGTGTCACGGTAACACGGAATGTAGTTCAGAGGACCAGGAATCAGACCTGGCAGAGCCATGAGAAGTCACTTCCTTTCATCCAAGATCTGTGCCTGTGAAGCAGCAGCATCACTAATTCCTCCTGCAAAAAGGCTGGAGAAGGGACTTTGTGAAAAGGCATGAAGTGATAGGACAGGGGGAATGGATTTAAGCTGGCTGGGGTTGATTTAGATTGGATTTTTGGGAAGGAATTATTCTGTGTGAGGGTGGGGAGACCCTGGCACAGGGTGCCCAGAGAAGCTGTGGCTGCCCCTGGATCCCTGCAAGTGTCCAAGGCCAGGTTGGAGCACACTAGGACAGTGGAAGGTGTCCCTGCCCATGGCAGGGGTGGCAATGGATGGGCTTTGAGGTCCCTTCCCACCCAAACCATTCTGATTCTGTGATGATTTCCCTTAAATGGTATCACTGAAGTTCATCTGTTACCTGGTTTCATTTTACAGAGGCCAAAAAAATGCAGAGCTAATTCCCAAAAACAAATCAGTTTAAATGGCAGTCAAGGAAAAACATCAGCAAGGCAGAGTGCTGTTAAATAAAAAACCAAAGTAATCAAATGTCAGCTTCAGAGGTGTTTTAAGGAGAGAGAAAAAGATGCCATACATCATAAGCAATTTGGAAAAATAATTTACTTTATATGTAGGGAGAATCAGTCTTCATCTCCTCTTCTCCCTGCACTTTATAAAATCTCTTCCAATCAATGTAAAAACTAAAAAGTTTTTACATTGAATCTTTTAGAAAAGACCGCAGCAAAAAAAAATGAACAAAAAAAGGAAAAGCAATATGTTATTGCTTTTATTACAGGTATTGTATTTCAGTAACGTGAATGTGAAACTATAAACAAGCAGTTTACAGATGTAGAGGCCATTAAAAGAGGCTAACTAAGTGTGAGCACATCTATGGATGTGTAGGGACCATAAACTCCAACTGCATCCTCCGATAATCCACACAAAATTAGATTTCCGAAGGGCAGGATGTCCGTGTGTCCCAGGTGAGCCTCCTCTGGCCCCGTGGAGGGACGTGATCTGCTGGGGAGCAAGGAACAAGAGCAAAAATGAAGTGATTTTCTGAGCTCTGGCTCTGGTAAGGAGCAGTTATCATGCTAGTGAGGGTATTTTCTTCGTGGGCAGAACCAACTCAGAGGAGAAGTTTGTCCACCCTGCTTGGGCGCGTAACGTGGTGTTGTTTGGTTGTTTCGTTGCACAGAAGTGAAGATGCTGTCAACCAGATGGCTGTCACTCCCTTCCCACTGCCTTCAGGCTCCCACTCTGCTGTTGAGGTAAGGTTTGTGGGCTGTTATTTTTAATTAGAGGCCGCTAAAATTGGATAGATTAATCATAATTAGCGGCTCGTGAGAAGTTCGAGCACCTTGTCTAATTAAACCCGGGATCATAAAATGCGTTGGGTAAAGACTTGGCCTAAATAGGTTTATTTTCCTCTGTCTCTTTTTTATTGATCTGGGTATTCCTGACAGTCCTGCATGGCATTAGCAGCAGGTATTATTAAACAGGTTACTGCTGCACAGGAGGAAGAGAAGTCTCCACATTAAAGCCCTGCCACCTCCTGTCCTGCTCCTTTTTCAGCTGGTCGGAGCACTCGTGGTGAGGCAGTTTCGCCTGGAAAAATCTTCCAGTGCCAAAACCACTTCAGTGTGGTAATGTTGCCAGTGTTTTTCGTGATTCTTGTTGCTCCCTCAGCCCCAGTGCAGACTGATTGCTCCCCTGTGCACCAGGAATCCCTGCAGTCACCACGCTCGTTATCATTTTGACATCTCAATATGGGGTAACTAAATTTTCTAGATAAACTACACCGTTAGCCTGGCTGTTGCTTTTTTTCTAATTCCATTTCTATCCCAGCTAATAAAGCAAAAGATGTTTTGTAATTCGATTGGGGTTTGGTCTTGCCTCAATAAATCCATGTGCATTGAACTCCTGGTATTTCCATGAGCGTGGCTGGGATCCCTCAGCACGGGGCCACGGGAGGTAACGCCGGATGCATCTCCCTGTTTGCACTCTTGCTGTTGTTTTCCAAATTATGTTACCACTTGATGGCTGCTCCTTGCAGGCCCAGCGCTGTGCAGAGCAAGAGCTGCTCGTGTTTTGTTTGGATCTGAGTCATTTTTGGACAGTGCCTTGGCTTTTCCTTCTCTCCTCCACACCAGCGGTGCGTCCCAGGTGCAGCTGGTGCTTTATAAATTTCTCTACGATTCTCAGAGTTCATTCTGGTTTTGTTGATAATTTAATACCTGCGTTTGTTCCCAGCACTGTTTAATATTGGTGCCTTCAGGGTGAAGCACAAAGCTTTGTTTGGGCACATTCTGTGCTGTGGTCAAATGGCTGTAATTACACTCTTACCAAAGTGTGCCTTTGTTTGCCTTTGGAGGTAGATGCTTGTGGGTTGAGTTTCAGGCATTAATGGCAAGTTCTTGCTGTTTACATCACGTTTGTTTTATAAGTAAATGCAGCTTTTTGCTTCTGGCTGGTATCTTTTTTTATTATATAAAATCAACATAACCAAATATAGTGATGTTGTACAGAAGTTTACATTGCTTTCTTTGGCAGCTCTTCCTCTCTTTAAATAAAGAAAAAAATAGCCTTATATCTTGAAATGATATCTTCAAATATCTTTGAAATACCACATAAATATTTAACATTGTGTGTTACATGCACCCTACATGTAACTTGTCAGGTCACATTAAACAGCCTGGCTGGTGGAGGGGAATATCAGGGTGCCACAATTACCGTGGATTATTGTGTTAGTTTTCTTCAGCTTATCTCTTGATCTTTATCTTATCTCTTTATCTGCAGCTTATCTCTTTATCTTTGGTATATGAAAAGTGGTAAACAGTAAATTCACCTCAAATCAGGGTCTTGCAGGACAGGATAAGACTTGTGTTGTGGTGTGATACTGTGGGCAAGCCACCAGAAACAGAGTATATTAAATATTAATTGCTGTAAAATATGTTTTTAGAAGTTTCAATCACCAGAAGGCCACAGAATGAGGTTTTTTGTGGTTTTTTTGCAGCAGAGGTGCTTTGTCCACTTGAGTGGTGGTCAAGATATTTGAGTTATTTACTGAAATGTAAACTGTCTAATGAAAATTCAGAAATAATTTTGTTTCTAGGCCTAAAGAGTCCAGAGGAGGCCCTGGAGCCCCTCTGGAGCCGGGCTGGGAGAGCTGGGGGTGCTCACCTGGAGAGGAGAAGCTCCAGGGAGAGCTCAGAGCCCCTGGCAGGGCCTGAAGGGGCTCCAGGAGAGCTGGAGAGGGGCTGGGGACAAGGGATGGAGGGACAGGACACAGGGAATGGCTTCCCAGTGCCAGAGGGCAGGGCTGGATGGGATATTGGGAAGGAATTGTTCTCGGTGAGGGTCGGGGGGCCCTGGCACAGGGTGCCCAGAGAAGCTGTGGCTGCCCCTGGATCCCTGCAATTGTCCAAGGCCAGGCTGGAGCACCCTGGGACAGTGGAAGGTGTCCCTGCCCATGTCAGGGGTGGCACTGCATGAGCTTTAAGGTCCCAGCTCACCCAAACCATTCCATGATTTTCCCAAGCTGTTCAGACTGCGTGGAGGAAACTGGGACTCCCGTAATGTGCTAAGGGTGTGACAAAGGCCTGGGGAAAGGCTCTTCATGCCAAGTCCACGCCTTTCACAGTTGGTAGGAATTAGTCTGGCCTTGAGATCTCCCCCAGAGCTGCCCCCAAGTGCAGTTTTGGGAATATCTTGTGGTGCTTTTTCTCAGCCAGGTGGGGACCAAGGTCTGCCTTCCCAGACTTACATCCCTCATTCTCCCCCTGACGCTGGGAGGCTTTAATTGTGGATCTTTCTGCCTTGTCATGCTGCCTCTTGGCTTAAAAAAAAACCACCAAGAAAGGGTAAAACTGTGTAATTTTTCTGTTCAGCTGTTATGGGGGGCCAGAGCTCTGTTTAAAAGCTGTTGTCAATCCTTTCTCCCAGGACCACGGCGGCCCCGAAGCTGGAACTGGCGAGGAAGACCCGAGTTTGGAGGTTGTCATGAAGAGCTTGGCTGATGAGGAATCCAACAAAGCTGTGAGTGACTCAAGGCAGTATTCAATGATGATCAGAGTTTAGAATGTGGAGCCTCACTGGCCTTGATTGGTTCTCTCTGCCCTTTTTATTGGAGTGTTGCAGCACTTTTGTTAAATAATATCCAGTACGTGTAAAAGCAGAATCAAACTCAGGTTTGCATACACAGCCTGTTTTCATGAGCTGAGCCCTCAGAATCACTTGTTAAAATACCAAGATAAGAGTTTTCACGTAGCATTTTGGGCCTCTCTTGGGCTCTTGGTGAGTGAGGGAGGGGATTGAGTTTCCACTCCTGCCATCCATGTGTGACAGACTTTAGGAAGAGCCTGGTCTGTAAATCATACTCTCATTTTTATTCATAGCTTCATAAATTCTGAGGCCAAGATGTCTATTATCATAATCTGGTCTTGCCTCCTGAATAACACAGCCATAGAGCTGCTCTCAAGTGATTTCTGCATTAAGGCCATAACTTGTGGTTTAATGTGGTTCTGTCAGCGTGCACTGTCATAAATACTGAACTTCTCATTGATACAGATGGAGCTTTTTGTTGTTTAATAGGTCAGGATCATGCATTATCAGGAATCTGGAAGCCCTTCAGGGTGCAGCTCTGATCTCTTCTTTTTGGACGCTGTGTTTAAAGTTTAAAATGGGAAACACTAAACATGACTAACCTGGAGGTACCTCAGAATTTGCTGAGAGAGTCTTTTGGCTGCCTGCTCCAGTTTCAAGGAGTGCAGGACTTGCTGTGTGTCCTCAGCTAAGGGAACCTGACATTTCTGGATGTTTTTCCTCTGAGATGTCTTCTTCCTGCTCCTTGCCAGGAGCGTCTTGGGGTTTGCAAATATAAATTGAATATACATAATGCTCCGTAGCTAGTAAGTGTTTAATTAATGAGTCTGCAAATTCCAAGAGTTAGGAAGTGTTATGTGCTGTTCAAGCATCAGAATTAATCACCCATGGATTGATTTATGCCCCTAATGGATTACAAAAAGGCTGAGTTATTGCTGTGTGGTAGCCCAGTGCAGATTCCTCTGATGGGCAGGAATCTAAATGAATCAGAGTTTCCCTGTGTGTATTTGCAGGTGTCACTCACCTGGTTTTATTGGAGCTCTTGCTCAACTTGGCAAGAAATTTTAGAGGGATTGCAGGGTAATATGAGAAATTGCTCAAAGACTGAGGCAGATAAAAAAGACATAAAAAAACGTTGCACAAAAGTGAACTTTTGGTGTAGGCTCTGGTGCTCTGCAGCTCTTTGAGTGGTGTTAGAGGAGGGGTGAATTTAATGGGAAAAAGAAATTGCAGCAATCCAAGGTAGGTGTGGAGGGAAGATGCCTCTGGAACCACAGGAAAGCCAGAATATGTTGGCAGCTTCTTTTCAGACTTGGAGCAAGAAAGAAGGGAACAGTGGAGCCAAAGGGCACAAGTTGAAAGGTAAAGGAAAAGAAATAAAAAGAGTTGTCCAAAACAGATCAATGGCAGAGAGGTGAGAGAAGGGAAAGGCCTGCACTTAGAAAAGTACTGGAATTCCTGTAGACCCAAGTGCTCATTCCATAATGCCTTCAGCTGGGCCAGCCCTTGCTTTAGGGGTATAAATGGATGAAGAGCAATGGCAAAAGCCAGTTTCATAATTTCAGAGTGCTCTTACCATCAGGATTTTATCACAACACGGGAAATACTTCTGAGTGGATCTCCATTTCGGGAATGTGCTCAGGGTTCTGGCCCAAAGGGAGTGGGTTTGTAGGCACAACTGGGATTAAGACTTTGACACAGCAGAAATTGGTGGTTTAGGGGAGGCAGATTTGTCTTGCAGTCTTGTAGTGACTGTGGAAGCAAAAGCAAACAGTGCCTTTGTTTCTGATAGCCTGAGCCTCAGTGCTGCCTCACCATTGTTGCTGCATTGCTCAGTCGTGTGTCAGGAGAAATCAGGAATGCAAAAGCCAACAAGCAGGATCAAGTTCGCTGAGTAAATAAGAAGTATGTGCTTATCAGCAGAGATCTTCCACAAGTTTGTGCAGCTCAAAGCACGGGCAGGATGTCTCACCAAGTGACAGCTGTAATAAAAGGAAAGTTGAAAAATTCACATCGTTTTCTATTCATCTGTCGCTGATAAATTTGTCAGCCTCTCACAACATACTCTTTGTTGTCACTTCATCACTTTAGAAGCTATAAAGTTTTATAATGGACATCATTGTAGGCTTGGATGATAAGAAGGGGGAAGGAAAACAACTTTGTTTCTGGACTGGAGCCAGTGGAAGTGTTAGGCAAAGTCTGCGTGTTTATTAGCTGAGGTTTGAGGTGGCCTCATGGAAGGTCCTGGGTTTCTGAGGGTTGAAGAAATCTGGTTTTCCATAAGGTGTCCTTGGAAAAGAATTGATGGAGGGGGGCTTTGAGATGCTCTTGGAAGATTTAATCTGACAAAGTGAAAATGGTACGTGAGAATGGATTCATTTGCCTTTAAAGGTTGGAACGTGGAGCAATAATCTGTCTTCACCACAAACAGAAGACACATCCTTGAAGCACTGGCAAAGAGGAGGGGCTGTGTAAAAATGCTTTTGGATGGAGTTGAGGGGCTTGAATTCGATTAAACCAGTTGGGCTGTGGGCTTTTGACAAATATTGAGTGTATTTGGTGCTTAATTTGTTCATGTACCTCCAGCACAGCCTCAGTTAAAAGATGAGGGAGATGTAAAGGTGGTGCCCGGTGCTTGCTTGTGATGCAAGATGAAGCTTCAGATTTTAGTCACATATCACAATGAAAAAGGGAAGTATGAAGTAATTTTTCATTGCTCATTAAAACAATCTCTCAGAAAATGACAAAGCAGTCTTCCCATTTCTCCCCTGACACCTCTGATAATACAATGAGATCACCACTTTATCTTCTTTCCTGTTATCCTTTTGGATAATAGTTGCAGTTGTAGAGTTATAGCAAGCTTGGAGAAAAATGCAAAGGGGGAAAAAAAAAAAGTTCCTGTGGGGGTTGGCATCTTTTAACATAATAAAAGTCCAGCAAACAAGGCCAGTCTTTCCAAGCTGAGTTACCAACAATTCTCTTTACCTTTTTTTAAATGTAGAAAATGTCATCTTAATTAGAAATCCTTTCCGAGATGCAGAGTAACTTTTGAATATTTGAAAAAGATTTGAGGTAATCTTTGGAAGTTGGTCCTTAGTTTTTCTGCAAACTAGGCTGTTTATCAGGGGGTTTTAATATGGGATAAGAAAATTAACTATTCCTTGGATCAAAGTGGCCTAAGTTTAGTGAAGAGCTCACAAGGGAGGGCACTGTACCTGTCTGGAAGCAGTTGTAAAAATAGGAGATAAAATTATATTTTTGTGTATTGCAGAGGTACAGAAATAAATTAGGCTTCAAGTGGAACCAGTGATTGAAGTACCATTGTTGGAGATCTTTTTAATGAGGCTGGAGGATGCATTTTAAGCAGTTGCTTTATTTAGGAGAGCCAGAAGAGGAGGGGGAGGAGAGAGCAGATGACTTGGAACCCCTTCCTGCTGTGGGCACTGAGGGGGTCCCTACACACAGCCTGGGAATTGCTGTCCCAGTCATTCCAGAGCTTCCTATTGCTCTGGAACAACAATGTGGGATAATCTCCTCCCCAAAAATCCCTGCTGGGCCCTCAGAATTGAGGGGTGTGATTTTAATAATTCGTGATATTCCCTGTGCTCACTGCAGCTTTGCCTCTGTTAGGTTTTGGGCTTCAGCTTTGTTTGGTGGTACAAATGGACTTGCATGGAGAAATCATGGAATCCCAGACTGGTTTGGGTTGGGAGGGACCTTAAATTCCATCCAGTGCCACCCCTGCCATGGCAGGGACAACTTCCACTGTCCCAGGGTGCTCCAACCTGGCCTTGGGCACTTCCAGGGATCCAGGGGCAGCCACAGCTTCTCTGGGAATTCTATTCCAGGGTCTGCCCACCCTCCCAGCCAGGAATTTCTTCCCAATATCCCATCCAACCCCTGCCCTCTGGCAGTGGGAAGCCATTCCCTGTGTCCTGTCCCTCCAACACATCGCTGTATTTCTCTGGAATCATCATCCTGAGTTTTGGGGGGATGTTTTATTGAAGCTGATGAGACATTTTCAACACACCTCGCTTTCTCCTTTTGACTTTTTAGGATGTGAAATGCAAAGCTGACACAGCAGTGGTGGCAGATCAGCAGGAGACAGAGGAGCAGCTCCCAGAAAATGTAAGTGTTTAGGAAAATGTGTGTTTATGTTAAACAGTAAAGGAGGGCTTGATTTGGTTGAAGATTGAGTGATTCATGGGGGGGGAAGGGAAGACATTAAAATAATTTGAATGATGGAAAAGTCAAAAATTACTGGCTCCTCTTTAAATTGCTTGTTTTCCTCCTATTGATTTTGAGGATTTAGTGAGGCACAATAATCAACAGCTGATGATGACAACCTCACCATGTCATGCCTTCCTGGGACTGATCACTGATCTCCCTTCTGCTTCTGCTTTGCTTTTAGGTCCTCAGCCAGATCAAACAGCCCAAATCCTCCACGAAAGCCCCAGTGAGCTCCCAGGAGATACCCCTGGAGCCAGCACCTCCTTACCTTTCTCCAGAGGCAGAAGTCACCAGCCGTGGTAGGAATTTTGCCACAATATCATATAAAATGCACATTAAAAAATGTATTTTTAGTACCCTCACCCCCAAGATGGATGTTTTCATTTCGTTTTCCAGATAGCTTTTGCTGAGGTTTTGTTTCTTTGAACATCCAGTGATCTGTTCAAAGTTATTTTATAGGGTGTTTTGTATTTTTCTCTCCCGTCACAATTTTTGAGAGCTTGAAGGTGTCTTCACTTGTTTTTTCTTCACTTTTATGTACAAAGATGATCTTGGTTTTGATTGTAATAGAAGGAAAGACAGTTTGGGACGTGCTGTTCATTCCGTGGTGCTGGAATATGGCCTTATCTGTCCTGAAAGGAATACCCTTTTCCAGCATGATCTGAATTGTAGAGGTTAAAACTGAATTAGATGTCCTCAGAGGCTTTTACTGGGAGCATTTATTCCCAGAACTCAAATCACTCTGGTTTAGAGACTTCAGGAGTGACTCAGAGTGGCCCTTCCAGTCCAATTTCATTAAGGTGAAGAGCAAAAAAAAAGCTTAATTTGCTGTGGTCTCACCACTCCTTTGGTGGTTCCCATTTTCCTGCCGTGCTGTGTGACTTATTTCTTTCCCTTTTGACGTTCTCAGGTGTCTTCCCACCTCCACTGCCTGTGGATCCAGCAACTTGTCCCATAGTTCCAGGGCAGGAGATGACCATAGAGATCTCCAAGGGTCGCTCAGGCCTCGGGCTCAGCATCGTCGGGGGCAAAGACACCCCACTGGTGAGTTTCTGTTAAAAATGTTTCCTGCAGACAGAGACAAAGCAAACATGGAAAATAATAATGCCCTTAATATGTGCATTGCTCTAATAAATTGTTGGAGACAGGGAGGACAAGCCAGCTGCAACCTCCAGTAAAAAAATCGATGGTTTTGCCTTGTGTCAGGTCAGAGGATGCTCCTGTTTAAATTGTTTGTGTTTCAGTAGTTTTTCTGCTGTGGTCAGAGGTTGCAGATGTGTTTTCTTTTATTTAACCATTGCTAACCAGGAGGTGGAAGCAGCTAAGTTACCAGAATGGCTGGACTAGAAATTAATGTTTCTAGAGGTAGAGCTGTCTCAGCAAGGATAACACCTCTGTCTTGAGAGCAGGAATGCTCAGTAGCTGTTTAAACAAACTGTGATTTATCTGCCTGCCAGCAAAAGCCCTTGCAGAACAGAGGTAAACCCAAGGTAATCTTTTATTGTTTTCTGTGTCTTCTGGGCTAATCTGCCTCCTGGATATGCTGGTTTTTTAAAAAATTATCTTCAGATGAATTAAAATATATCGGCTCAAGCGTGAGCTCAGCAAATTAGTGATGCTAAACCCCACTCTGCCTCTGCTCTTGCTGTCTCCTCTCCACTTCCCATTTGAGAGATGCTTTGCTGCAGTGTAAGAGCAGCCAGATTGGGTTTTTTAAATGTCAGATTCAATTTCAGTAAACAAGGCTGTTGCAGAGGTGTCTACGCTGGGTTCTCCTGAATTCCCTGACACAGAGACTCTTCAGGCAGTGGAGTTGCTCTGCTACATGCAGTTTTTCCCCCCAAAATATCACAGTGGTGCATCATTAAGCATCAGAGTGCAGTGAGTGTCAGCAGGTACAGTTGGAATGTAGCAGTCTTCTTCCAGAGCAAAAAGAAAATTTAAAAATTAAAAAAAAAAAAAAAAAAAAGAAGGAAAAATTGAAAGGAAAGACGAAAGAAAGTCAGAAGGAAAAAGAAAGTTTTGTTTTGCAGAGAGTGGGCTGGATCTCTTACAGCATTAAAGCTGAAATTGGAAGAAGTTCAAGTTTTGGTCCCATTTCTCCCAGTCTCCAGTTATGTGGAGCTGGGATGAATTCCTCTGTTTCCCATGGAGATGGAGCTGGGTTAGTTTTCACTCTTTCCAGCCATGCACAGTTTTGTCCTCAGTCCCTTTTTTTTTTTTTTTGTCAAGCTCCTCAGTGTTGAGTAAATTCAAATAAGTTGCTCGGTGTTAGTCATCTCCCTGCCTTTTCATTTAACTGGAATTTGGAAATAATACATGGCAGCCTGTCAGATGCAATATGGTGTGTGTCTTTCATGAGATTTTAATATAAATAAATGAAAATTGTAAATAACCCCTTTACAGAGCAGATGAGAAAAATGCAAAGGGGTTTTTTTTTATTCTTTAAACTGAGTAAATGGTTTTGGTTAAGTACTATGCTTTCATTAGTTTATTCATTAAAGTGTCCTCCTAGGGGTTGATTTTAAAAGTCAATGCACTGGAGTGCAGTAACTGAAACCATGAAGGGAGGGAGGTCCAACTCCCCACTTTTCAGATCCTCAACTTACAGGACTTACCCAAAAACGAGTCCCTGTTTCTTTTCATAGTTCTGAATCCGCTTCGCTGAAAGGCAAGAAATGGTGTTTCATAGGAAACAAGGTGCTTTTGGGAAACCACAGCCTCACCTGACCATTTGCCATGTGCACAGACCCTCTCTGGGAGTCTCCATGACTTCCTTCTCCAAAACAAACCCCTCTCCTCAGGGCAGGGACTCAGGGTTGTGGCCACAGCTGGTGGGATCTCAGAATCCTGGAAGAGTTTGGCTTGGAAACCTTAAAGATCCTCCACTTGCAACTCACCTCCCGTTTTTCTATCTTCTTTGTGCTTCTGATCTTCTCCAAATTATTCTGATGCCTCCCTCTTGTTGTTGTTGTTGTTGTTGTTGTTTTGTTGCCCTGGAGTCAGAAAACCTTTTGCAAGGAGTTGAAACGAAGTTCACGTGACATAATGAGGAGTAGAAGCAAATACTGCTCAGGGCTGTTGGAAAGTTTCTGTCTTTCTGAGTTTCATGGCTCAGGGAGAAAATACCACAAAACAGGTCCATGGAGCTGAGTGATGTGTCTGCCTTGCTCTCTGTCATTTGGTTTTAACTCAGTTACACAGATGGACATCTTTTGTGTTTTAAAAAAAAAAGGCAAAAATCAAAGGAGTTCATCAGTCCTGAAGGTCTCTTGTGGCAGAAATTTCGTGTCCAAGACACACTGTTTGCTGCAGTGCAGAGAAATTAGAATGAGCCGTAATTGGCTTCAGCAGAAGTGCCCACAGACCCCCTGAAGGACATGAACCCCAGCTCCTGGCATCTCAGGAGTAATTTATCAGCATGGGGGAAGCCAGGAATGCTGCTCAGAATGTGGCAAGTCTAAAATGGACGTGGCAAGGCTGTAAGGGCCTCACCCACGTTGTACTAAAACGCTCTTGATCTGAAAATGCTGAGCTGAGGGTACTCAACAGCAGCTCACATGGGATGGGAAAGCTCTCTCAGAATATTTTATATCTTCCTTGTGCACAAGATGTACAGGCCCAGCTTTTGGAATAATAAATCTGGCAGCCAGGGACAGGCTGCTTCAAAATGAAATATGGAGTGCAACTTTTAAGTCATAACCTCAGGAATCTCATCAGGAATCACCAAGCAGAGACTTGAAAAATACAGCCTTGTGAGCAGAGAGGTTAATTCGTTCAGGAGGTTGGAAAGTGATGTCTTAACCCCTGTGAAATGTTTTTTGGTGAGGAGATGTCCATGCCCTTTAAACTCCAAACCCTTTTTTTCCAGTGATGTTTTATAAACCAGGACTGGGGCTCTGTGCTTGGGGAGCAGCAGCTGGAGAGATGTGCTTGCAGGAAAGGCACGGGCAAGGAGGGGGGTTGTCCTTGGGAGTTGTCTTCATCTTGTTGATCTTCAGACTGCTCCAGCCCTGGAGCAGTTCTATTTCATTTCCCTCTAAGCGTTGATTTTTTATGAAGTTGTTTTTTTTTTTTCTTTCACTCACTTTCATTTCACCTTCCCACGTACCCCTGAGAGAACACAGCACATGGCCTCTGCTTTAAAGCAATTAAAGTGCAGAGTGGAGCTGGCTGAAGCACAGGGCTTTCAGTTTGTGATTTTTTTGGGTTGGTTTTTTTTTTTTTTTTTTTTTTTTTTTTTTTTTTTTTTTTTTTTTTTTTTATATAAAAATTTTAAANTCAGAGCGGGAATTTAAAACGGGGGGGGGGGGAAAAAAAGAAGCGTTTTCAGAAACATCCCCAAAATGAGGTTTGAGGCTCTTAACGCTGCTCTCCAGGACCCCCATGAGATTTTCATCTCAAATCCTCAGAGAAAAGGGCATCAATGGATCGTTTTTAATTGTACTCACCCCGATGGGATGTGGGCTTTGTCCAGAGAGGTTGTGGGTGTTGATCCCAGTGGAAAGTGTCCCATGGCAGGAGATGGAATGAGATTGGCTCTGAGCTCCCTCCCAACCCAAACCATCCCCTGATTCTCTGAAATCCCAACCCATTATCACCCCAGAGCTGGTGAATGCTGCCACGTCCTGCCCAGTTGCCAACTCGTAGTGATTTTTCTGTGATCCAGGACAGTCAGTTTTCAGGGATTTGATTCCTGGCAGCACATGGAAAAGGCGCTGCTCTAAGACACAAACATTTTCTTTGCAGGGTGGGGGGCTGTGCCTTGCTGCCAGCTGAATAATTTAGTGATGGTCGAGTTGATTACTGGTAGTTATTGACTCTGGCTTTGCTGCCTGGGTGATTAAGACGCTCAGACACGCCAGAGGGCATTCAGCAGTTTCAAGGCTGGTTTGGGGATGCTCCTCCAGGCAGGGTTAGGGAACCTGGGAGGGAGGAGGGCTCAGATGCTCAGCTGGGGCTGGAAATCACGGCTAATTGCTGAAGGGGCACCTCTGATATCAAAGAAGATTGCAGGGGCTGTAACTTTGGGCTCTCTGGAGGTGGAGTAGGGGGTAGGGGATGGTCATTATCTCAACCTTACACAGAAAGGATGAAAAATGTACTTTTATCCTGTGTGGGTTTTGTTGTGAACAGCATCAAACCTCTCATGCAGGATTTTTTTTTTGTACTGGGTTGCCTGCTTTGAGCGTGGTAAATTTTCTTTTTGTACTTTTGCTTTCAGCTGACTTTAATAAAAAGCGTTTTTAAGGCAATTAACAAACTTTAAGGTACTCCATCTGTGAAATAAAGTGATCCACAAAGCCAGGGAAACTGGAACACAAAAAATAACAGAATATTCCTGTGCTCAGCTAACAGAAGTTGGTGAGAGCTGGTAACTCTGGAGCAAAAAGCTTCCCTGATCACCTGGGTTAGCCCAGAGGGTTTTCTGGGGAGCTTCCTGAGGGTGGGATGCAGCTTGACAGAAGAATATTTAGATTCATTCTGTCAGTCCAGGTGAGTCATCCCTTGAATAAACCCCATCTGTTAAGGAAAGGGCAAGGGAATAATCAGGAAAACTGCGACTTGAAGCTGCAGCTGTTCAAGCCCCCGTGTTTGCCCCTGGAGCTGAGAGGGATAATTACCCTGTGAGGGCTCCATGCTGCCAAAACCAGGCTGCTCCTGCTCCAAAGCCAAGCCTAGAGCTCTGCTCTGAGCCCTGCTGCAGTCTGCCAGCAGTGGGGACCTACCTGAGCACGAGGGCTCTGGGGACTCCTGTGTTACTGAGCAGGTCCTCCCCTGGCTGAGCTTTCATCCCCGCTTCAGTTATGTTCAAAATAGAATATCTTTATTATATTTTAAAGATATTAAAAATATCTTTATCAGGTACAGACAGACAGCATCTGAGTGATTGCACAGACAGACATCCAGTGCAGCTAAGGCCGGGAGAGTGTTCTGGTGAAATGTGCTCACCTTGTAACTACAAATGAGAAGGGAGATATTGGCCCCTGGGGAGGTTCCAGCAATAATGTGGGCTGTAGATGCTGCTGCTGCTGTTAAATCCCCCACACAACGAATGGGAACAATGGAATGAGAAACGGGAAGGGGAGCCCTGAGTTTTTAACCCTGGCTCGGGTATCGCAGAGGGAGAGTCTGCGGTTGGGAGAGGGGGGAAAAAATCCAATCCCTCCCAAACCCTTGCCCACATTCATAAAACCAGAAGGCAATTTAATGACAGGGTGGTAAACGCAGTTAGCTTGAAAATTGTGAGGAATGGCTTTGACTCCTGCTTGGATAGTGCTGGAATGGAGTTGGTGGATTCATCATCATTCCAGGAGGACTCTGGCTTGCAGGAGCATGACAAACCCAAGCTGCTTTGTACATGAGTTGTCACAAAAGGGAATTAGGGCAGTAAGTTCTGCAAATCATGTCTTTGATGGGTCTTTGGCAAGGGTTTAGCTGATGGTAGGGCTTGCTTGCGTAGCAGGGCCTTGCTTGAAGGAGCTGGTGTCTTCCAGGAATGTAAATCGACCATAAAATTTAGGCTAACAATATACAAAAGCAGCAGGACCTGTCAGGATGGGCTTCAGGAGGATCCTGGCTGCTGCTGGTTGAAACCCCTGGCTTTTGGCTTCCTGTGTCACACACATCCAGGACCTCATGCATTCTTTATAACCTGTGCTATGCTCTGTACACTGCAAACTCTTTTTTTTTCTTTTTTTTTTTTTTTGGGTAACTTAATAAAATAATGAGAGTGAGAGAGTTAAGGTTTTAATATGCCATTCTGTGTTTTACTATTCCCTCTAAAATGAGCATGTATACTTTTTGAAAAACTTCGGTTTGCTTTGGCATGTGATTCACAGGAACATAGCTCTTTCTATCATTCTGACTTAAGTCATATATTTTTACACTAAACATCTTATTACCTTAGTTTTATTATTTCAGAATCAAAGGAGAGCTTGCAAATGTCTATGACTGCAGAGCGAAGGAATGTTAATGAATAGTGCCATTGAATTTTCAGGTTTTAGCTTTTCTGATCTTAGAGAATATAACTGTAAGCAAAAATATTATGCAAGCTGAATAAAATTTAAATAAATAAGGACCAGATGTAACTATAGGGGCCTATAAAATGTAACACAAATACTATCCACTTCCTTAAAATAAATCTGTATTTTAGTATGAAAAATTATATTCATATTGATACTGTGGATTAATCTTTTTTATGAAAGTTGGCAAGTGAACACCATCCCTTGCAAGGGCTTGTTCTTAAATGGGAAACAGACCTTTTGTTTTGACCTTGAGCGGGGCAGTTTCTGGGTCTTGTGCAATGTGAAGCATTTCTGCATTAACACAGTAATAGGTTTTTACATTCTGCAGCCTGTTTTACTGCAGTAGTGTTTGGCTTAGGACTTGGGGTGCCTGCTAATGGTTTGGGAGAGCCAGCGATGGCAAAAACCCTGCAGTGCCAGGGGGAGGCATTTGCATGAGAGAAACCCCTCTGAGATGTCAAAGGATTCGTCTGGGCTTGGCCTTCACCCTCCCTCGCTGAAAAGTTATCTCTGAAATTCCATTTGGATCTGCAAGTGGGAGAGCAGAGATCATAACAGAGCTGTTGTCATTTCCTCTGCCTCTACAAGTAACCAGCAGCTGAGTTTATTTTAACTACTGAGAGATTCCTGCGTGGAGTTAATTCTCCGGTGAAACTCACTGTGCAACCAGTTGGTTTCTGCTTTTATCTGGGAACCAGCCTGTAAAAATGAAATTTTTTACGATTTTACTGCTCTGGACAAAGTATTGTAGAAGTTGAAAAGGAAATAACTAACGGTATTGTGCTTGCCCTGGGAAAGAGATAAATCCCTGATCCTGCAGTCAGCAAAACCCCTTGCAGTGTTATTATCCTTAATAATGCTGATTTAGTGTAACATTTGTAGCTGTGTAGGAAATTAGCTGGAATTGTGTAATGTTAGCTTAGGAAAACACAACTTGTCAACTAAATCAGAAAAACATCTTTGCCAGAGAGCGGTTTTAGATGCAGCTTACTTTTTTGTCTTCCTCAGGAAGAGTGCTCTGATCCATGCAGACATGGATCAGATTTGGTGTGGAGAAATGGAACCACACCAAATATGTGGTTATGGTTGGTGGTGGGGTTCATTCTCAGTCTTTCTGTGCTGGTTGTTGCAGGTCTCAGTGGGGAGTGCTTCACCTTCCTTCTGTCAGTGAAGGCTGGAGCTGATGGACTGAAACAGCTCAACAAAGACAAACTCAAAGCCCAGCTCAGTTAGAGCAGTAGGACTTGGAGCAGTGCAGAACTGTTTAGGGCTCTGCAGGAAGACTCTTCACCACAATCTGGGCTTTTTTCCTTGTCACATCCAGCCAACACCAGGAGTATGGAGATTCCTCTGCTCCGCTTCTTTTTGAAATCATTGTTCTTGCACAGTGATCCACCTTTATCACAGGATGCAACTTCATCCAGATACCCTTGGTACTTAATATTTGTGCCTCCTGTGTCCTGTTCCTCCCTCACCCTCTATTCCCAGCATTCCCAGAAACAGCCTGGGGGCTCTTTTGCAGCAGCTTTGCAGTTGAAAGCTGCCTCTTGTCCTGCTGAAGAACAGCTGCACAGTGGAAAAGCAAAGCTGGAGAGACTGGCTCAGGAGCTGTAAACTTGCAGAAAACATGTGAGCAGTCCAAGCCTAAAGCCAGCAGCTTGTGAGGTTTTCTCACCATGGTTTATGCTCCTGCAGGCTTTTTAAGGATCACTTGGTCAGTGATTTTCCTGAATGGGATGCTGACTTCACCACCGTCCTCCCAAAGGCTCAGTCAGGGCAGTGCTCTGTGGTCCTTGCCTGGGGTCTCTGCCATACCAGTTCTTGACATTTAAGATACAAAGATTAAGCTGTCAATCTGACTGAATTTAATTCTCAGAGCTAACATGTCTGTTTGTGCCCTTTGCTGAGGGGTGAGTGTGATATTCTTCCCCTCACGGGTCTCTGAATCGTTACAAATCAAGCAGAAAAATATCCACAGCCTGGGGGGAGAGTTGAGATCCAACTCCCTGGGAGTTCAGGGTTCTTCCCCTCCTCAGATGAAGGGCAATGCAGTGCAGATCATGCTGTGCACATGGTACCAGCTTTATTTTCCAGGGATGGGTGCTAATTTCTGTCAGGCACCATGCCCTCTCTGTTTATTGTTCACTCTGCACCAACTTTGAGGTGTTGGCCGAGAGGCTCCATGAGCTTCCCCTGCTTCTCTGCCTTTACTTCCAAAGCCAAACTCTCATTTTCTCACTCCTGTGCCTTCCCTGTGCTCCACAGCTGTGCAGTCACAGTGATATCCTCAGTCAGAGCAGTACTCTGCTGCTGAGGGGTGTAGCTGTTCCACATGAGCCCTACAAAATACCTTTTCTCTTTGTGGTAGGTTTGGTGACCATTTCTGCTTCTTGCCAGGTTTGGGGCACATCATATCCCAACCAGCTGTGCTTTTGCCATGTTTGGGGCACATCATATCCCAACCAGCTGTGCTTTTGCCATGTTTGGGGACCATTCTGGCTTGCAGGTGATTTTTGTGGCCGTGCAGTGCTGTGTGAGTGCACTCAGCTTCATTTCCTTGGGCTGCAGGCTCTTCAATGCAAACATTTTTGAGCCCAGGATGGTGATCTCAGCAGTAGCAGAGAAATTCCCTTCGTGTCTGTCTTTCTCTCAGTGTTTTCATGGTTGGACAGTCTCAGTTTCCACCAGCCAGCGTGGACTTTGTTGAGCATGGAGAAACTCTGTTTGCATGGCCCAGCTCATATTCCACATCCTCCCTACCCAGGCAAGAGCTGCTCAGCTCTGCAATAATTCCCCATTTGTGTAATGGTCCCAGACTGTTCTTTGTCAAAATATACAAAGATTAAAGCCCCAGTTTGTTGAATGGATTTGTAAACTTTATGAAGTATGTGCTTTCAGCAGCTGGGTATCTTTTTTTAAACAAGTGTGTTCTTGATAGGGGAGTGTTTTTATTTCCCCTTCTGCACGAAGGGTTTTTGTGACTGCCAAGTTCAACCATGGAGAGCCATAATCTGTATGAAGCTGGTGGTGAAAGGAGGTGGGGATGGATGGGAAAATCTGTCCAGAGCCACCATGGATTCACAACCTCTAGCTGAACGTTGACACCGCTTTCTCTTCATCCCCCTTGATTGATTGGTTTTGGACTCTGTAGGCTTTGATATCAAGCACACATTTAATTTGAACAGGAGCCTGCTGATGTCCAGAAACCCAAAAGCTACCCTTTAAATAAATGTATTGTTTTAGTCATAATAGATTCTGGGTTTTTTTTTTCTGAGGCACTGAGAGGGCTGTTCCAGCTTCAATCCATGCCTGTTGATAGAGTCATTACAGCTTGGGGCTTGGTTAGATGGCTGGAGTTTGACATCTCATCACTATATAAACTCCTTTGAAATATTGATATGATTAAAAACGTTCACTAGCAGCAGTAGTTTGCTTTTAGTGATTTGTCACGGATGATCAAAACTAACAGAGTCATATCCAGATCCCACTAGATCCAGTGGAAAAAAAAAATTACTTTTGGGTTAAGTACTTTGAGCTGATCCCAGGAGTGTCAGAGGAAGGAGATGTTTGCCATGGTTCATAAGCTAAGGAAAACTAAAACTGACATTTATGCTTATGGACTACTTAGAAATCTTTAATGTGCATCATGGACACATTGCTCTGTTCTGTTTTAAATCAATTTGATAAGCCTGGTTCAGCTACACTACTTGAATAAAAAAAAAAAAAAAAAAATCCCTGCTTAAGAAAAACAGTGTTTTGGCAGGTCAGCGAGATGTTTCCTCCTGCAGGGTAGGCACAGAGCGAGCAGGAATGTACCTTTTCATGCCACATGTATTTTTAGTCCTGGGTCTGGCTTCTCACACACGCAGGAACCGCAGTGTAAGGCTGAAGTGTTGCCTTTTCAAATAGATGATGCAGATTCTCCAAATTGATAACACTCGGCGGTTCCTGGGCCTGAGCCTTCGGTATGTGCAGTTCTACATTTCATAAAGCAGTGCTGGGAAAAGCCGGTAACATCCCAGGCTGGTGGATGTTTTAAAAGCAACCACAGACGGAAAACAAACCTAGAGAAATGTGATTGAAAGGTCCTCGCTCAGAGGTTAGGAAATATGAGATTAACTCCAGTCTGAAAAGGTTTAATTTGCCCATCCTGTGTACGTGCCCAGTGTGCTGTTCCACGGTCACGCTGCCAGTTTTCTCCTGCTCATCCACTGCCCTGGTGTGTCCCAGGTGAATGATGCTGCCTTAACAATATCTTGTGTTCTCTCACTGGCCACTTCCCCCAGGCTGAAGTCTCTTGCGTTGCTTTGGAGCAACACCATCATTTGTAAAACAAAGGTAAAAAATACCTTAACCCCAAACCAACCAACCAAAACCCCACAACAACCCAGACCCCACAACAGGGAGAAGACGTGCCTGTGTTGCTCTGTTCTGTTAGTATTTGTTGCTTCAGTTACTGCAAAAAACCCCTGCAGTTGCCAGTGGTGTGTGTATATATCTGTATTTTATTTTATTTTTTAATCAAACCAGTCTTTCGATTTTCTTAATGACTTGGTACACAGCTCATAGTGTTTCCCTTTCATTTATGCAGATTGAAATCTCTTTTCCCCCATCTGGGACTCTTGTATCAGCTGTAAACCATTTGTGGTTGCAATCCTGCAGGCTTTTTTCAGGGCCTGGTGTCCATGGATCAGAGGGACCCTGTGGCAGTGGTGCTGTGCTCCAGCAATTCCACATCATTAAATGAGCTGGAGTGGGAATGAAAGGGAGTCGTGCTCTCAGTGTTGTGATCTGAGCGTTACCTGAGGGGCATTTTTGAGTTTTCTTTCTGTGCTGGGAAAGGATCGTGAGGCAGCACAGGCAGGGGGTGAATTGGTGATGAGAGATGTGGTGTCCAACAGTGTTCTCCAAGCATGGAGGGACCTTTTCTCACCCCAGCAGCAATTCCCTGCCCCTGCTCCAAGAAACTACCACAGAGCAGGGTTCACACACTCCAACCTCACCAGCTTTTCTTGGGAGCACTGAGGGAAAGCTCCTCTTTGGCTTTGTACATCCTGTTGGTGAGGGGCTTCACAGCAGCAGTCCTGCAGGGTGTATTTGAGGATGGGTTATCCAGAACCCACGTGTGTAATTAAAAATCACCCTGTGTTTGCCCACAGCCAGCGCTGGAGGCTCAGCTCTGAGGCTGAGGGTTTGCTGGTGCTGCTGAGGACAGGAGCAGGTTTTGACTAGAGCATCCCACCCTGCAAGCTGAAGCACTGTAGTAGTGCTTCACCTATAGTCACCCTTTTTTTTCTTTTCTTATGGAAAAAGAAAAAAAAAAAAGAAACAAACAAACCAGAACAATGCAAAGGGAAAGCATCAGCAAGAGAACAGTATGTTCTTTGTAATGCTTTTTCTTTGGGGACATCTATTGCTGGCAATAAGATTAAATCACTGAAACCTTCCCTGAAGCTACATCTGCCACTGCCTACATTTTCCAACCTCAGTAATAAACTAACATTTGCCATTGTTCCTTTCTTCTGGATTTCATTTCTTACAGATTTAACCAGCGCTATTTACCACAAGGCATTCAGCTCTTGCTTAAAGCCGAGGTCCATGCCAAGTCCCTAAAAATATTCATAGCTCCAAAGAATCTGGTTTTAAATAATATCATTAAAAGTAGACGATATTAATACAACAGTTCACACGGAGTTCACATGCTGCTGATGCCAATGTATAAAAATGATGGAAGAACCTCTAGACAAGACTACCCTGAAGTGGGGAACAAAATCCTTTGTACCTTTTGAGAACAGGAGTTACTTTCTTATCCCAAAATGCTGAAAACTTAAAAAATCTGTGTTGCAGTCTTGCTTCTCCTGACTTGGAGTGCTGCATTTTTAACTGTGGAGCTGGTGGGGATTGTGGGGTGGGTCATGGTGACCAGTTTGGGGGCGATTGGGGAGCAGGGTTCATGCCACTTCCTTCTTCCCACAGGATGCCATAGTGATCCATGAAGTTTATGAAGAAGGGGCAGCAGCCCGAGATGGCAGACTTTGGGCTGGTGATCAGATCCTGGAGGTAAATGACATTCTCTGTGTCTGTGTTTGGTTGTGGAGACTGGTTGTCATTCAGCAGAGGTCCCTTTGTAGGTTGAATAGGATCCGTTCTCGAGGCTTCCCTTCTGTCACTAAGGACGTCCTGAAAAATTCATATTTCCTTATATATTCATATAAACTGAAGGTACAAATTGAGAATGCATTAAATTTAATTGAGCAAGGCAGTTCTTGAATTACATAGTTCAGCTGTCATGTCCAATAGCTCAGTGTTATTCATCTCTTTAATCTTTCATTCGGAGGCCTGCGCTCCCGACGCCGCTCCCGTATCTCTGCTCCGCCTGAAATCCAAATATTGAGCTGGGATAAGGTGGGGTGAGGAGGAGAAGGTGGCTGCAGCATCCCTGCCAGTATTCCTGCCAGTATTTACTGCCAGCATCCCTGTCAGCATCACCCCACAGCATCCCTGTGAGCATCACTCCACAGCATCCCTGTCAGCATCACTCCACAGCATCCCTGTCAGCATCACTCCACAGCATCCCTGTTTCAGCATCCCTCCCAGCATCCCTGCAGAAGCTACCAGCTCCCCCAGGCCACACTTCAGGCAGCTGGGGAATGGCTGCTGTGAATAAACGTGGTGGTTTTTCCCCCCAGAAAAGCACAAGGAAGAGGTGGAGGGAAAGGGTTAAGAGAGAAGTGTTGGTCTGCAAATGAAACTTGCGTCAGGCAGGGGTTCAGCGCAGCTGCTTTGCAGCTCTGCTGTCAGCTCAGGACAAATTCCCAGCATGGCCATTAAGGCCTCGGTGTGTAGGGTTAGGAAAATAGCAAGGGGTACTTGGGGAGTTGTCTTTACAGCTCTTGCACTGCAAATATTTTTGTTAGCGTTGAGGCCGAATGTTGTTTTGGTTTTATAAATAACGGGGTATTAACAGAGCACGGTAATTAGAAGGTAAAAATGGAGCAGGTTAATTAATTCTTCTCCGGCCAAACAGGAAAGTGCTAATGTTTGTGAGCCATAATATTGTTATTATTTCAGCTTTTAAAAGCTGTATTAATCAAAAAGATGACTGAATTAGTTTCAGATTAGTGTGATAAAGCACACGTAGGTGCCTGTGCAGAGGAAAGAATATCAATGCACTTGCAAATAAATGTGTGCAGGATTGGTACAAAAGCATGTAGAGAATAAAGATTAGTCTCAATTACCTTAATGAAAAAAGAGATATGATTTTAGTTTTGCATTTCTAGAAATTCTGAGAAATATTTTCATTGCCTTCAAAACTCATGGAAGTGGATTAACATTTGTGGTTATTCTGTTACAGTTCATGCTGCTTCCTAAAGAGACTTCAAAAATGTCTAAGTATTGATATGTTTTGGTATGAAGAAATAAAAGATGATTTAGTTGACAGAAGATTGGCAAACACCTTAAAGGGCACTTGTGGATCAGGCTTGGCAAAATCAGATTAACTTCCACGTTGCAATAGGGTTTTTTCTAAAGGAACATTTAAGCAGAACTTCTTGTTCCGTCTGACATTACTAAAATGTTGAAACCTTCTCAGGTTGTGGTAAGAGAAGTGTAGCTGGCTGCTCCAGCAGCGGTCTGGTGTGCCATCTATTGGGAAAACAGGAAAATCACCATTTAATCCTGCCTGCCTGGGATTTTCTGTGCCCATTGATTTGCTGGTGTTTCTGATTCCTTCTGTTTTCATCTTTATGATGTTACAGGGCTGGGGGAGAAGGGATCTGAGTGTGGAGATACACAGGGAGCTCAAAGGAGCACCTCCCACATTGTGGAGTTGGAGAAAGCAGCATTGCTTGAGGTTCCAAAGGCTTGAGGTTACAAAGAAGGGAAGAACACCCAAAACCCCCAAGCCCAAATGTTCTGGTTGTCGGGATTCACTCCAGGCAGTGGCACAAAAGCTCCGAGCTCACACTCCATAGGAGACCCAGGATCTCGGCCCTCTGGAGACGGGAGCACTCAATTGGAGCACCAAGGGGTGTCAAAGTGACAGATCTGTGCTGTCACCCCGGGGCGGGGTGTGATGGAAAGGCCATTTATCCGTGTCATTTGGAAAGCAAACACTGGGATCATTGCAGGTGAACGGGATCGACCTGCGGAACGCCAGCCACGAGGAGGCCATCACCGCGCTCCGCCAGACGCCCCAGAAGGTGCAGCTGGTGGTTTACAGGAATGAGGCACACTACAAGGATGAGGAGAACTTGGAGGTGTTCTCGGTGGATATCCAAAAGAAAACGGGCCGAGGGCTGGGGCTCAGCATAGCTGGGAAAAGGTAAGAGCGTCTCTGATCTGACGGCGCTCCCAGTGGGAAATATTTGGGATTTTGACGTGTGAACAACTGTAGGAGTTAAATGGAATATGAAATAAAGGGGAAACTCCATAAAGAGCAAAACTGTGTATTTTAAATATCTTCCAGGATTCAATGGGGCCGTGATTGTGGCTCCTGTGTCAGAACAGAGCTGAGAAGTGGAGGCTGTTGCTGCCCAGGAGAGCTCTGGGCACAGAGGGAATCCCACAGAGAGGGAATCCCATGCAGAACTGGGGGCTCACTCTTCTGTGGCATCAGGGTAGCTGTGTCTCAGGGCTCTGGAGGCCCTGACCATGGCTTTGGCTTTTCTGGTTTCTAAATTGGGGGATAAACCTACCCTAACTCTTTCCAGGATGTGCCTTTGCAGATGGATTTGTGAGTTAGATTGAGCTCTTGCTCGGTTCGAAGGGACCGAGGTCAGTGGAGGGTGAGAGGCTGAGTGTCACCCAAACCCTGGGCAGTTCACAGTGCCTGTGCCACACTGCAGAGAGCAGTTTACAGAGCACAACCTGAGATACAGAGCCACCGAGACTGGAAAAGGCCTCCAAGGTCATGGAGTCCCACCTTTGACCGATGTCACCGAGCCCAGAGCTCCAAGTGCCACCTCCAGTCCTTCCTTGGACACCTGCAGGGATGGGGACTCCAAACCTCCCTGGGCAGCCCCTGCCAATGTCTGGCCACCCTTTGCATGAAGAAATTCTTCCTAATATCCAACCCAAACTTCCCCTGGCACAACTTGAGGCCGTTTCCTCTTGTCCTGTCCTGGCTCCACCCTCGTGTCAGGGTGTTGCAGAGAGCAATACAGCGGGAAGTACCAGCAGCCTAATAAAATGTGACTTTTTCCTGATGCATCTCTAAACCACTGCTATTAGATCACTCAAACCAGAGCACTGATGGTTTTAATCTTCCTTTGCTAAAAGAGATTTATGGCATGACACTTGTTCAGTGTTGGAGTTGCCCCTCCTGTATTGCCAAGAATAATTTACTTTTGCAATTACAAAGCACCGTGTCATTATCCTGACTGCCTGTGGTCAGTAGAGTTTCTGCAGCAGTTTTTTTGGGTGGCAATGTTTAACCCAGGCGTTGTGAGCAGATTGTGGGGTGGGTGATTAATTTAGATGATGTAAATTACCCTGCAGATGGCAATGGCAGTGTCCAGCCCTCCTCCCTTTGCCTCTGTGCTGAACTTCCTGTGCTACTCCTGAATCCTTCAGCAACTGGGGAGCCCCTCCTTGGAAGGAGCCCAGTTGATGAAGTTTGTTAAATGATGCCCAGGTATAATTCGGGGTGGGAAGTGTTGTGTCCCTCAGGTGAAGGATAAAAAAATGCCAGATCTTGGCACTGCAGCTGGCACCAGCTCACACCATGGAATCACAGGATCATTTAGGTTGAAAAAGCCCACCAAGATCATTGAGTCCAACCTTTAATTAAACTGCCAGGTCCACCACTAACCCATGTCCCATCAGGAGATATTTTAACTCCATTATAGACCAAACCTCGGGCTTCTGTTCAAATAAATGGTGTTTTCCATAAATCTTTATGTATCCTACAATCAGAACTAGCAGCTCAAGGGGAAAGACAACATTAAATATTAGCAAAACATGCTGTGGTTTTAAAACTCATCCATTTTTTTTTTTTTTTACACAGCTGAATGGGGTGTAAAACTGGTTCTTCCTCTGCTCACAGGTTTCTTTTAATGTCTCTTAAATGCAAGTAATCTAAATTGGTCTCCCAAAGAATATTGGATTGTGTAATTAGCCATATGCTTCTTGCATTGTTAGAAATGGAAGTGGAGTGTTTATCTCTGACATTGTTAAAGGAGGAGCTGCAGACCTAGATGGAAGATTAATTCAAGGAGATCAAATTTTGTCTGTAAATGGGGAGGATATGAGAAATGCCTCACAAGAGACTGTTGCCACTATACTTAAGGTGAGTACAGAATACATTCTGAGATCCTGAATTGCAGTTACTGACACTGTGCAAGGTAATTATCCTGAAGTGCTATTTACCATACACAGGACAGCTCCAGCTGATTACTGAGACAAGAATTTCATTTGAAATAACTGGGAGGTTCATTTAAAGTCACTTCTCTCTGTATTTCTAGGAATTGGATGATATGAAGCAGGAACACAGAGGCACATTTAGTATTTAGGCGTTTATTTTAAAATGCAACTGTGTATCTCATGTGTTAGAAAAACACTTGGAAACGGGAGAGGCAGCACAAACCAGAACTGAAATAAATCTTTGGCTTCACTGTACTGACCTGCAGGGATAAAATGACAGCTTAAATCTGTTCCTGCACAGCTTTCCATCTTCCAGGAGAGATTTCATTCTGAAATTCTGGGAGAAGTTGCCTTTTTCCATGGCTGGTTGGGCTGGGGGAGAGGACAGGGGTGGGTTGGCCATGAGTGGATGCTGAAGACCCATTTCTATTCCAAACTGCATCTGCTTCCAGGGCTTTCCCCCTGCCATCCATCCCCACCAGTGTTTCTGCACATGATTTCTTTCATACTTCAGGAGAAAGACTAATTATTTCCTTGCTTTTTCCATTCAGGGTTGGTACCTTGCCAAAAGTTTACCTATTTAAGAAATGGGAACCGGTGGTACGAGGGTGTTTTGTTAAGTTGGATCCATATGGGTTAAATTCACCCTCTTCTGCAGCATTCTGCCTCTGAAGGGTTTTTCAAATGTCTGCTGAAGAGTTTGGGGCTTTTTGTTTATTTTTGCTGAGTAAATTTGCCATCAGTTTGCAAGGGAGAGGTTCATACTAAATTCAGCAACCAGGCAAAACCTTCAGGACAAGGCTAAATCCACTTTTTGTATTGTCTAAATACAAGAGTTCATGTTTTGAGCATTCCTTCTGGCTTTCTTCACGGACTTGTGGTGCTGAATATAAACATAATTCTCTCCAGGAGAGCATGAAATATCATATGTCTACTTAAATTGTACATTGTGGGTTGTTTTTTATTGTTTGTTTGTTTGGTTTTTTTTTCCAAGTGTGCTCAAGGCCTGGTGCATCTTGAGCTGGGGAGATTGCGAGCTGGGTCATGGCTGTCATCACGGAAAACATCCCAAAACAGTCAGGTCAGTGACAAATTCCTCTGCTTAAACTGGAGCTGTGAAGGGCAGGGCATGGGGATGGTGCACAGATGTGCACATGAAGCTCATCCTTCCACAGGCACTGCTGAGGGTGGGGAACAAAACATTTTATCCCCGTGATTTTGTGTGCTGAACTGCAGCTGGAATGCTGATTGAGCAGAAGGGCTGGTTCATGTATTTATTGTTGAAGGAGTGTCTTCCCAAGACACACCAAAAAATCTGTAATATCTTTCTCAAATGATGATGCCCAGAAATTTTTGGTTTGAAGACCTGAAAAAAACTGCCTGAATGTGTTTTCTGCAGCTGTTTTGTCTATCAAAACAGGCTAATGAAACCAAACTGTATCTCTGCCTGTCTTCCAGCAGAACCACAGGAGAGCTGCTTTCCTCTCCAAGAAAACACAGAGCAATTTCCTGCTTCACTTGCTTTTTACCTGAAGCGAGGACAACAATTCATTTTTCAATCAGAGCAGGGCTTTTCCCCTCTCCCTGTGCCCCCCAGTCTGCTCAGACACCAGTTCCTGGTGTTAAACCTGGAGGATTGCAGGGGAGAGAAACCAGGCACAGTGACTTAGAAAACTTCTTCTGAATGGGTTTTCCTTCTGAAAATCGACTGCTTTGACATTTTGTTTAAGGTGCCAATGTCTCTAAAAGAGTGAATCACAGCAGGGTGAGGCTGTGGGGGGTTTGGGCCTCTTTTCTGCCATGAGGGGATCCAGCACTGCTAAAAGAAGGGTTTGTTTTTTGGAAACAGAGAGGAGGAGCCAGAGGAGGCTTAGGGGAGATGTGAGTTAAAGCAGGAATGTTTTTAAGGAGGTCTGTAAGAGGCCTGTCCATGATCAATCCCAAAAAAAGTGCCAAAATTATCCCAGCATGGTGTGATTTCTTCACTTCCTAAAGGCCAGCAGTGGTCCGTGGCTGGCTGGAGGTGGTGAGGTACCAGGGAGGGCTAAAGCCATGTGGGAACAGCTGGGCTAAGCCCAGCTTTAAAAACAATGGCTTTGAAGAAAGGTCTGCAGTGCGTGCAGCAGGCAAGGAGAAGTGAAGTGACAGAGGGAAATTGCACTGATTGCATTAAGTCAGCAGACAGGTATTACATTTTGTTTTGGCCCTTGTGTCAATGTGAAGCCTAAGCAAGAGTAAAGTAATCAAAAAGTGACACCAAAAAATTACTCACCCGGTTTTACCATAAAAAAGCTCAAGCTGAAAGGGAAGCAAAATGCCACCATATCTAACGTGGGTCTAGGTAAAAAAATTCAGATTAAATGACATCATCTCCCTTTTTTGTAGCATAAGAGGCTTTTGCAGGAACCTGGTAATTCCTGCCTTTCTTTAAATACAAGAAATCCTAATCTCCTTGATGCAGAGCCATTTGAGAGCCTTCATCTCCCTGCTCCGAAGTGGCTTGGTGATTTTGAAAACTGAATAAATGTTTCTCACCAAGAAACCCTTCCAAGAGTTATAAAAATCTTGGCAGATGATGCAGCAAACCAGCTTGAACGACTTGCACAACTGCAAGAGCTGCTTTAGAAGGTGCTGGCCAAGAGCATCCAGACCTTTTGTCCTCACTTGGCTTTTTTTGTGGGTGCACTGCATCCCTTGAGCAGTGGGAATCGAAGCCTTGTACTGCAGGACAGGGGTTTCTTTCACAGGCATTGCAAATGTTGTTAGCTGGGCCATGAATTGGCACCCAGGGGTGGAAGCTGTGCTGTGCCTGGTGTTTGTCACTGACAGCTGCACCCTGGCCAGGGGGATAAACGTGTCAGGGCTTTTGAGTCACCAGCTGATGCGTTTGGGGGGAGAAATCTCCGCTGTGCATGGACAAGGATGGACCATATCTGTGTTTTGGGCAAGGCAGCCCAGCTGGAAAGGTCTGGCCCTCGGTGGAACCTGTTTAGGTGCACTTCTTAAATTGATAATTGGGTTTCCTCGAGGGGCAGAGTCTGAGGATCAAAGCCAGATGTGGAGAGAGGGAAAAGGAGGGAAATGGAAAGGGCAGCAGGAGTGAGCTTCTCCCTTTGGAGGCTCACCATGTGTCAGCTCCCATGTTCTTCTGGAAATGAGAGGAGGTTCTTGGGCAAATAGAAGAGCAGGGGCAATTACAGTGGATTCAGCTAAAACAACAAAGATTCCTGCCAGGTGCCAGGATGGGTGTCCCTGTTATTCCCCCCGTCATGTGAGAGAGCAGCTGTTTGTCCTCCTGGGTGCTCCTGCATGCAGGGGCATCACAGGGAAGGTGCCCATGACTTCCCCTTCTCCTGAGGTGTGGAGACACCCTGGGAGCAGCTGAGAGGGGGGAACGCTGCCCAAAGCTGACCTGAGCAACACCTCAGTGTGGAATAAGGGTCTGTAGCACTGTGAGCAGCACCACAGAACCACCGAGGCTGGAAAATCCCTCCGAGACCATCAAACCCAACCATTCCCCAGCCCTGCCAAGCCCAGCCCTAACCCCTGCCCCGAGTGCCACGTCCACACATCTGTTAAATCCCTCCAGGGACGGTGACTTCACCTCCACAGGGAGCTTTTGGTGGGTTTCCCCTCGGCAGAGGGGTTTGCACTTGCGTGGCCAATGTGGCATTTCCAGTGCGGCTGGCACAGAGCACAGCTGCGCCCGTCTGTCGCAAGGGCTGGCTTAAAAGTTCACTTTTGGGTTTGACTCACAGTTTTTTTTTCATTTCTTTTCACCCTCAGGCGAGCCAACAGAGTGTCCACAGCCACTTCCACCCCGCGCTTGCTCCCGTCCTCTCCACCTTGCAGAGCTTTGTCAGCACAAAAAGATCCTCAGCAGACACATCCCAGAGAAGCTCAGGTACAGAGCGGGCAGCTGTCAGAACAGCTGAGTGTGACTTGCTTTATGTTTGGGCTGCTTTAAAAGCCAAAACTGAACCACTTGAATCTGGCCTTCCTGCCCAGCCTCCCAAAAGACGCCCCACGGATGTTTTTAAGGCCCAAACACTTCCCAGAAGATGACATTATTTTTATGGCTGCTGGAGGAGTAATGGCCCCTCTGTTTTAAGTGCAGAATTCCCGTGCCCTTGTCAGAGGCTTAGCACAGGCATGGCTCTCGCATTAGAAACAGTTTTCTCAGGGAATAAAGCTGCCACCACTTCATTTATATCTTTGTTGCTCTTGAGTGCATGAAGGGGTGTTTTGTAATGAGAAAGTCACAATGCCCAGTTTGCAATTTGCAGGTTTAGAGAGCGTGAAATCCACGACCCGCAGCAGCCTGGGGAGAGAGAGTTGCTCCAGGAGTTGGGAATCTTTGCTCACATCTGACCATGGGCAGGAGGAGAAGACATTTCTTCTGCTAGTTTGCAGGCACTGCAGGAGGCTGGTGGCATTTGGGCTCCTTAGGGCTGGGCTTGCCAGTGCCCCAGACCTCAGCTGTCCTGGTCCTCCTGCCCAGGCACACCTGCATGGATGTGGGGAGTGCTGGTTTGGGGGGGTAAAAATCATGGAATTTTGGAAGAGATTTACTCTGCCAGCCTTCTGCAAGGCTCTTAAAATAGTTTCATTGAAGCTGGTACAGTTAGGGGTGGGTGTAGCAGAGCTCAGGACCTGACTGCATCATCAGCTTGTTGGGCTGAAAAAGTTGCAGTTTGAACAATGGCTCTGAAGTTTCTCTTTGCCTTTTTCCAGTTTTCTTTACTTTCCATTCTCCTCTCCTCACTTCCCTTCCCCCTTTCCCACTGTCCCCTTTCTCTTTTCCCTGTTCCTTTTGTCCTCTTCTCCCTTTCCTTTCCCTCTCACCTTTATTTCCTTCCCTTTTTCCTTCCCCTCTCATCCTTATTCCCTTCCCCTTTTCTTTCCCTTTTTCCTCCCCTTTTCCAGTATTTAGGGTCCCTTTCCACACCCCATGACTGGATACACACCAGCCTCACCCCCTGCCTGCCCATTATTTACCAACACAGCACAAACAGGGAAGAGGAGATTCCTGGAACTGCCCCATTCCCAGAGCTCTTTGTGCAAGGACGCTGTGATTTAGGAATAATAAGCCAATCTTTAATTGAGTGAAGGCACAATAGGGCTGTTCTCCAGGCTGGCAGAGTGCTGCTGTTGCACAGATTGTGCCTGGGCTACAATGGGAGTCACAGTGACATCGAGAGCCGGAGGGATTACACTGTATTCATCCTTCCTCCTCCTCCTCCTCCTCCTCACGTGAGCAGCACTGCCTGCCTTGGCACAGGAAGGCTTCACTCCTGCCTGGTGATAATTCTGCCTAGGCAGCAAGGGACCATTGTCACCTGACAGTGTTATCTCTTAATTATATTATCTCTTAATTACAGAAGCTAATTGTTTGTTTCTTTATTACCAGGAGCCGATATGGGCCCAAGGACTGTGGAGATAACAAGGGTCAGTGAGTTGTTTTCTATCCATTCACAAAGCCCACTCCTTTCTCCGAAGTTGGGTCATTTCTGCAGCGTTTCCCACAAGCCAAACTGCATTATTTGTGTTTGCAGTCGGGTGTTGGATGCGTGCCTGTGCTTTGGGTGAGGAAACGTGTGTGTCAAACCAATTTTCTCCCCGTTCCACCAATCAAAGCAGTCAGTTATTGCCATACCCTGAGCACGGCCCCTCTACGAGTTACCCTCGCTGCAGATGTTTGGTTTTGCTTTGTTCCAGGGCCCAAATGATGCCCTGGGTGTCAGCATAGCAGGAGGGAAGGGCAGTCCCTTGGGAGACATCCCCATCTTCATCGCCATGATCCAGGCCAGCGGAGTGGCCGCTCGGACACAAAGGCTCAGAGTGAGTACAGGGGCCCTCAAGATTTCCCCTTTCATCTCCCAGCTGTCCCTTGAAGCCTCAAGTACTTTTCTACCTGCTGTCACTGATAATCTCTCACTGACTACTCTGCCTCTTTTTATATAAAGGCAAAACAAAGTAAAAAAAAAAAAAAATCCACCCCAAACCATAAATCTGCCCTTCTCTTCCCGTCTTGGGAATAATGGCAATTGCTGCCCGTAGTGGAAAAGTGATGATGAGAGGGAGAACTTAAATGCATTTGTAGTGGTCTGTGTTCATCCAGACCCAGGCAGGACAGCAAGAGGCTCTCTGGAAACCACAGGTGTTTTGGGAACTCTGGACTAGGCATCATTTAGAGCTCAAACCAGGTAGAAATCAAATCAAAAATGAGTTGTTTGATCTTAAGATCAAACCCAGATCAGACCCACAGCATGTGAGGGTTTCCAGGCATGGCCATGGTGAACACTTCCAGTTTTGGAGAGAATTTCAAGGAATCATGAGGATTGAAAAGAATTTATTATTAGATCCACATGCTTTGGCCCATGAGATTCATTAGGACATGCTGCTACACTCCTGCCTTGTCTCTAATGGAATTAAACAATGGCAGGGTCAGGGTCATTTTTGTGTGTAGGAAGAAGAAACCATCCAGGTTAATTGGATTAATATCAGAAGTTCCCACTCTTCCCATACAACATTCAGCATGTGCTTACACGGTCTGGAAGAATATGAACTTGTCTGCACATTCAGACATTAATGAATCCTTTCTGGATGGAAGGACAGCAGTGAAAATCTCCCTCTGTCTCTGCTTGCACACAGAAGGAGTAAAATTCAACCCACCTTTGTTTCTCTGATCGTATTGTTGGTGTTTAAAAAAGGATGGGAAATGATCACTGGCAGTGCAGAATCCTCACAAAAGGGATCCTGCAAAAGAGAAGCATGACTCTGCAGTGCCAAGTTCACGAGGAATTTTAAGCATTCTTAATTTTAATTTTCCCTAATGCTGGTAATTTTCCATTACTGTTGTACTTTCAGGTTGGAGATCGGATTGTCAGCATTAATGGGCAACCTTTGGATGGGCTGTCTCATGCAGATGCAGTTAATCTACTAAAGAATGCTTATGGGAGCATTATCCTGCAGGTATGGTGATAAATTGAACATGCAGCTGCAGCAGGGTAGATAAATGGCATTCAGGAAGGGAAAAGGAAAAAAAAAAAAAAAATCCCTGAGCATCCCTGGCACAAGGCATCACAGAATTGCAGGGTGCTTTGCTGGTGGGAATTACACAGAAGGAGAGCAAGAAGTCATTTCCATTCAAAAATCCTTTATTGCCATTCATACAGGCTGTGAGCACGGTTCTATAAAAGCATGACAAAGGGAACAAAATAACTTGTTGCCACACGTGATAAATCAACAAGCTTCCAAGTTGTGGGTTTGGTTTTGTTTGTTTTTTTTTTAATTGGAAGTTAACTAGGAACGAGAAAACGTGTGTGTGTGTGCTTGTGATGTAATGAGACAGAGACCCACAGGGCGGTTTCCTTGTCCTTGGAAGAAATCCTAGCAGAATTTAGGAAAAATGATGGCATCATCACTAAGACAGTGCTGCCTGGAACTGATTATTCATCAGGTAAAGGATAAAAACACTCAGGAGAGAAAACAGTGCTGTCACTGCTGTGTTTCTCTGATGGCTAAAAGGGACATCTTCTGCCACATTGCTTCTAATTGCTGCCTGCCACCGTGTTGATCCATAGTTTATTTTTATGTTTACACAAAGAAATGGGGAAAATACTCGCCGGTTAGAATTCAAAATTCTCCTCGTTTGCAGAATTATTGCAACAACTGGAAAACAAGCTGAAGGCATCACTAAAATCTACTCCTAACTCCCTTTATCATCACGGCATTTTGGATTGGAACACATCCTGAGGGATTTTTGCAAGCTTCTTGCTTGTATTATGACACAAATGCGACTATAAAAAACGGGAAGGGAGGAGGGGGAAAAGAAGAAAAGAGGCAATGAAATGATAATAAACTTAGTTTGAGACTTGCTTATTCTTTGTTTTGTCTGCCCATGAACTGCTGACCCGGTAAGTGATGAGCCAGTTCCAGAGCAGATGGTGTTTTGTGTAGTTCCATTGAAGTCAGAGGAAACACACAGATTTACACCAGCTGAGGATCCTCTGTTAAATTATAGTTATCATATTGTTACTAACGTTGAGTAATTTCACTTTTCATGTCAACAGTGCTCCCTGAATAGAAAATGAAGGCTTGCTGCAGAACCCAAAATTGCTCATCTTGAAAGCTGTAATACAGCTCAATATTGCACCTCATGATGGATTTAAAAATATTCCTGATGGAGCACTCTGTCACTGGGTCGCTCACACAAACAAAGAGGTTCTTCTAGAAATGCCACTGGGTTAAAGAGCTGCTTCTGGAAGTGTCTTTGGGTTTGTCACTTGGCTGGTTTTCATCCGCATTTTTGCTCTCTGAGCATTCTGTCTCATTAAAATGAGCCTGATGCTGTTCACAAATGATGGAGGTTTTTTTGGGACAGAATAGAGTCTGTTTTCCTCTATTTAAAAATCTGCTCTTGGAAGGTGGGATATGTTGTATTTTAACACCTGGAGCAGTGTCAAAGCCTGGTGATGTTTCCCTTCCCCACCAACCACAGGTACCACTCGTCCCCCAAACTGCTGGGTTGTTTTTTTGTTTTTTTTTTAATCAAAACAATCCAGATGGAACAATCCTATCGCTGTGATCATCATGACTGATGTGCCATTAAGTAATTCTGTTTATTATCAGGGTAGACCACTTCGTGGCAAACTGCTCTGAAAGGTCAGATAATTGTGTTCAGTGGGGTGGAAAGGCTTATTATGGGAAACGTCCTGGGAAGGAGTTTGCGAATGCTGTTTGCAAATGGGAGATTAAGGTCTCAGGGGAACAATCATCCCTCTCGGCTGTTTTGATGCCTTGGTTTAATTTAATTTCTTTTCTGCAGGTGTAGTAATGAGATAAGGGGGAGCTTCTTTACAAGGTTGTTGAACTCTGATACATTCTTGCTGCCAGCTGAAGATTTTTGAATACAGATTTGTTTTTGCCCTCGTTTTATTGAACAACAACAAAAAAAACCAAACAAACAAACAAACAAAAAAAACCCCATGACAAATCCTGGCTGGAATTCCCCACTCTGATGCCACAAGAAGGGAATCTTGGTGGGGTCTTTGCTGGCTGAGCCAGGTGCTGCTCTCATCTGCTGGACCCCTTTTCTTTGGGGCATCCTGGAACCTGAGTCCTGGGATGCAAAATTTGCATGGAAACCTCCTGGCTCTGTCACCCTCTTGGCTCCAGATGGTTGGGAAGAGAGAAATATTGCTGTGGAAGGATTGTGAGCACTCATTTAAAACAGATTTATGGGACAAATTTCTTACTTTGAAAAGGGAAGTTTTCCTTAAAGCCAAGTTCACAGCAATGAGTGGAAGAAGTACCTGCTCACTTTGATAAAATAAGTCCATAGATAGAGGAAATACTGGAATTGTGCTTCCTGGCTGTTTCTCACTGTGTCTGAGCTGGACTCCCGTGCTGCAGTAAACGTCAGGCAGAGAAGAATATCTTCTCAGAGGGAGATGGAGTTAGGGGATAACCACAGCCTGTACTTGTTGGGAAATTGATGTCCTTTCAGGCTGTAAATACTTCAAATCCAAACCACTTCATGGTGGTTTCTTTGAAAGTTTTCCAGGAAAAAAAGAAAGCAAATAAAAAACCAACATCAATGAAGAAAAAAATAAAGTTAATGCCAGGGCCCTCACTACTCTCACTGAAGGAATTCCTTCCCAATATCCCATCTCTCCCTGCCCTCTGGCAGTGGGAAGCCATTCCCAGTGTCCTGTCCCTCCATCCCTTGTCCCCAGTCCCTCTCCAGGTGAGCACTCCCAGCCTGTCTCCATAGAAAGGTGCTCCAGCCCTCAGAGCATCATTCAGGATGTTTTCAGAATAACAGAGGACCCAGAATTGGGAAATTGAATAATCCAGTTTGTTTTCATGCTAAAATTTGAGAAAAGTCAAAACCAAGGATTGATTTGTTCCCTATTCATCAAACAAACCAGTCTGAGCCATTTCAGGGTCTTTGCCCAGTAGTCCCTTGGATCTTGGTGTTCTCTTGAAGATTGTGGTGGTTTCTTTCAAGGCCAATCCTGGAGCCCTTGTGTTGAGTCTCTTTCCTTGGAAAAGCAACCTTTTCCTCTGGATTACCCAGAAAGACTCTTCCCCTTTTTCTCACAGCCTTAGTGATGGTCTTGTGAGGGCAAGACAAAGCTTCAGAGCAAAATCTGCATTGAACCCCCAGGAAGGTGGCTGCTCTCACCTGAAGGTGTGCAATTAGTGGAGATTTAAGAAAGTGTGACTTGGTTTTAAAGCTTGCTCAGGAAAAAAAAAGAGTCAGCAGCTGATTTTCCAAACTGTATTTCCTTGCATCCCTGTTGCCCAGGTGGTGGCTGACACCAACATCAGTGCCATTGCCAGCCAGCTGGAGAGCATGTCCACGGGCTGCAGCCTGAGCCCGCCCTCCGAGCATCCCGCCGAGGATCCCGAGTAAGTTCCTGCTCTCCTGCAGACCTGGGGTGGGTTTCTGGGCCAGGGAAAGGGTGAAAGGAGGTCTCTCCCATTGCTTCTCTCTCTGATTTTCCATCACCTTTAAAATGAAAAGCTCGGTGACCTTCCCCAAGCTGATGATGGGCTCGTGTCTGTCTTCGCCTGCTGACAGAAATTGCCGGAGTAAATAAGCACGAAATGTGTTTCCAAGCACTATTTCTGGGTGTTTTTCAAGGAAAAACTATCACTTTTCTTCCTTAATGTTGTGCTGACACGGTATTTCTGCTGTTTTCCATTGGTTTCCTCGTCTGGAAGGAGTTCTGATCATAGCAATTTGAAATAATTTGGTATTGGCAGACTGATGCCAGAGGTGTTAAAAACACCTTACAAAACATGTCCCAGGATGTTTGTCTTTTCAATCTTTATAGCTTTATGAGTCAAAAAAAAAAAATCCAATTAAAATAATTCCTGCTTGCAGCACTTATGTGTGGTGATGGAAGTTGGAGGTCCAGCCTTGCTGTGCATCATTCTCCATCGTGTGCCTCTCACACTGTAGCATCCCAGTTACCATTCTGAAATTCATTTATTCTCCATTTCAGCTCATCATTTTCATTATGTTCTTCGTTTTCATTCTGTGGTTCATTCTGTTTATTTTAAGAAGTCGCTGCCCTGCCTCAGGAGGGTTGAGGGTAAAAGTTGAGCTATTTGTGCTGCATTCTGTGGTCTTAAAATGTGAGATACTGGTTTTATTGCTGCTCTCAAAGGAGAACTGCTTGCTTTGCAAAAGGGTTTGTATTCTTTTCTCAGATTTGAAGTTTGGGAGGGGAAATTTGCAGCAGGGAAATCTGGAGGTGAAAATATGAAGCAGAATTAGGTATGTCCTAAAAAATGCATAGATATTACTCAGCTTGGGCTGCACCTTTAGATAGGTGGATGATGCCAAATGTTTTTCACAGAATCATGGAATGGTTTAGGTTGGAAAAGCCTTCCCAGATCATCGAGTCCAACTGCCCAGGCCACTGACCCATGTCCCCAAGTGCCACATCCACACAGGGATGAGGACTCCACCACTGCCCTGGCAGTGCCTGACCACCTTCTGTCCACAACAGTTCTTTCTACAAATGTAGAAATCACTAATTTCAAATTTGAGATGGATAAATTCATATGAGTGGTCTAAACTGCACAAAAAAAAAAAAAATTTCCTCTGCTCAGTGTAGGCAGAGAAAACCCCTGAAGAGTTCAGGCTCCAACTGATGAGCTTTGGAGTTACGAGCATGGGGATGTGGGTACAATATAATAATTAAAAATAATGTTTTCCAAGTGAGGAGCTGGAGCACACGGAGCAGCCTTTGAACTCTGGGCTTTGCAGGAATGTTCCAGTGCAAGGGTCATGGTTTGTGACTGTGTGAAAAAAAAACCTCATGCTAGATAAATGTCTCTGTAAGTGTTCCTTCTGCATAAAGTCCCCAGAGACAGACATTGCTTATCTAAGTGATATTTATTGTGTTTTCAGAGCACCTCAGCCTAAGATTATTACTTTGGAGAAAGGCTCTGATGGACTGGGATTTAGTATTGTAGGGGGGTATGGAAGTCCCCATGGAGACCTGCCCATTTATGTCAAGACTATATTTGCCAAGGTATCTTTTTATTTTTTTTTT
>VXBN01007684.1:0-65169 GCA_013397395.1 Sinosuthora webbiana | reverse complement strand
TGTAAAGCCCAAGTAGTATTAATTGAGTGCCGGTGAATTAATAACGTACCCTGCAGAAGCGATGCCACAAGGTTGTCCTGGTAGAGCACGGTTAAAAGTAGGTTTGCAGGACAGTCAAACTAAGGGTCCCCGGAAGAATACCCCGGCTGCCAAAAAGATAATTTTACCCCGCCATTGGCCACAACGCGGGGGGCAGAAGCAAAGGCAGAGGAGTATGCCCATAGGGAACCCTGACAATCCTGAGCTTACTCATGTGCCCCACAATTGGCCAGCATCAGGAGATGATTCCCAGTACTTACAACGAGCCAGATAAGTAAGTGCAGGCTTTGTCTCGGGACTGCCAAAATGGTACAAATAAAAGCAGAGACTCTACCTTACCTGGCACAGTATAACTGCCCTGAAAATAAGCAGAAGGGGTACTGCATCTCTAATGACACTTGATTTGGGGTGTGTCAATTAGAAGGGAAAATCATTTGTCACAACACAGAAGTGTTACCCAAGAGACAGGGGTCAGAACTACTTCCTACAAAAGGGGGGCGGTTTACACATAAGAGACCGAAAAAAGATACTAAAAGGATGACAACAATACTTACCTGTAATCACTGTAATTGCACAGTTTGGATTAGAGGAAGGAAAGAATCCACATTCATAGCATACTTCCAGGTTAATAGACTTTGTTATGACAACAGGAAATTAAATATGTGTATCTAACATATGATGAATTGTCTTGTAATAGTGATGCTCTGAAGCTGCTGGCCAAACAACATTCTCAAATATGGGCACTTGTTTACCAAAATTGTATAGCATTGGACTACTTGTTGGCTGAAGAAGGAAGTGTCTTTGGAAAATTTAATGAATCTGAGTGTTGTGTTGAAATTGATGATTATGGAGAGACTATCCAGAGTTTGGCAGCAGAAATCAAAAAGGTAACTCATGTTCCAGTACAAAAATGGAATATACTCTATACTCCAGGCCTCATGGTGGGACCGACTATTTGAGACTGAAGTCTGGAGGAAACAGATCTTCATACTCTGTTCCATAGCTGGAGTAATTTTCTTGCCTTGTTTAATACCCTGTCTTATTCGCTTAATACATTCTGTCGTTCAAAGGATGCAGATAGCAGCACTTCCCCCAGACTCAGAAATAACTACCAGAAATTCAGGTCCAACCCCCGGGGTCCCAAAATTATTAGAGCTAAGGGAAACAGACAATGATCAAAATAAAGCAGCCAAAGCACTGGCAAAATTTGAGATACAAGTAGCCGAAGAAAATTTTGAAAAATACTGCATCCTACCAGATAAAGAGTAGGACGAATTCACAGACTAATTCAGACAAAAATGAACTTAACCTTTTGGATTTCTTAGGTCAAGACAAATAGGAGTCTTGACAAAGATAGACACCAATTAATGTGTTGATATAAAAGGGGAGGGATTGTGATAAATATTGTAGGATTAGTTTGTGTTTTCTTTTTATGATACTTTATAAACCTATATAGAGTTAGTTTATGTGTTACTGTATAATGTTTTAAGCCTAAGGAATGCAGGGTTCCAGGAAGACATTCCTTGGCCGGCCAAATAGCAGAGAATCACCCATCACCGAAAGAAAGGAAGGCACCACCCATGGGTGATGGAGCTGAGCACTGCCATCATCGGCCATCGGCCAAGCGCTCAGCACCCCATATCCATCATCCCAATCTCATCAAGGACATACATCTCAATACCTGGTTCCAGTAAACCCAGACATCAGTTTATGTCTCCCCGGAAAAACTATTCACCGAATTCACATCCAAAAAGGAAATCATATGAACGTGAATCGAGGACCGTATTACACAAAGAACCGATGAAGTAATCGGTTGCACAAGCCCAAAAACTGTATAAAAATGGGGCCCTGCACACTCCGAATTTGTGAACCAGAAAGGGATTCTGTGCCACAGGGGCAGGATCTTCGGTTCACCCAGCACTGATTCCCAGGATCAAAACTAAGATTTAGTTGTAGTTTTATCAGGGTTTTTCTGTTTCTCAAATTCTTAATTTTTTGTTTTTATTAATAAATTTGTTATTAATATTTTTTAATTCACAGATTGGGTTTATCATTTATAACAAACTACCAAGAAAAAAGATCTACCAATTAATGTAATGCTATTAATTTTTCTATTTTATGTCATTTAGAACTGTACTGCATTTTTTGTTTTGCTGACAATAGCAGTTTAAGATTTAGAGTATCTGGTTTAATCTCTTTTTTGTCAATAGTATCTTAAGATTTAAAGGGCCTATATATTTATCTAAATCTTGTTACATGCATTCCCCTTCTTCCCATTTCTTAAAACACTTTGGTGGGATACAGCTCAGCTCTCCTGCGAGGTGTGTGCTCCTGCAATCGCTTTTGGGCTGAATGTACCTTGAGGACATATTCCTCTGCTGCAGCTGCAATTCTTCAGAATCTACAGCGTGGAACAAACTGCCTCACCAAGGGCTCCACCACCGACTGCAGAGGTATCTGGGCCCTGGTGACTGGGCCACCTATTCCTTCGTGTCAGGTCTTCATGCCTGCAGGTCTGCTGCTCTCACATTTTCTCTCACAGTTCTCTGTCAAGCAGTGTTTTGTCCTTCCTTAAATAAGGTTTTCCAGAGGTGCCACCAGGTTCAGCTATGTTCTACAGTGGAATAGTTGGAGAGAGCTTGCGCTAGGCGTGTACATGCCAGCACCATTTGTTATTGTCAAAACCCTGCCACATAAATACCATGTTTCCACCCCAACCACTGTGAGCACGTATTTAAGAACTGTTATTAAAATATATATTCATCAAACAATCTTCATAAACTACAATTACATCATCATCAACAACAGCAATTCCTCATACCAAAATCAAAGCAATATCATCTCAATATACGGCCAAAAAGTAGACAATTCACACACATTGTGAAGGTCCACCACTCCTCTCTTCACCACTTTAAAACAACAAATACTCCCTCACAATCATTCTACTTTTCAGCAATATCCAGGCTAAGTGTTGCCCATTACCACTCCCAATTGCAGCCCTTACCTTGAATTCTTCAAGCTTCCCTTTGAGTGCTAAAAAGAACCATGGTGAGTCTTCCCCTGCCTTTCACACATTACCCTCTCTTTGGGCTGTGGAAATAAATAGAAGAAAGGTGAAAAGTATCAGGAGGAAGACAGTTCAATAGGAAATGTAAGAGTAGTGCATGCAAGCATGACAAGAAGAGTGATTATTTCACTATTTCTCATGGGCAGGCACTGGAAAGACTCACTGGAAAGAAGAGACTGAGCACATTTAACAGTTACTTGAGAAGGCAAATGTCAAAGCCACAAATGTTTCTCCTTCCCAATCCTTTGTGTGAACTTTTATTGCTAGGCATGAAATTATATAACCATAGAATAATTTAGGTTGGAAAAGACCTTTAACATCATTGACTCTAATTGTAAACCTAAAAAAGCCAAATCCAACAAGAAGCCATCTTGCTAAATGCCAAATCTTTGTGTATTTTGAATTTGTCAGGTATGATGACTCAGCCATGCCCTTTCCTGGGCATATTGTTCCAGGTGTCATGGGATATCCTATAGATAGCATAGGATTAAAATGTTTCTAAAAATCATGGGAACTGTATACAATAGATTCTGGGCAGGTGGAAAGAAAGGTTGGGCCTGGATAAGCCTAAGAAGGGAACCAAAACTATTTAGGCCCTGGAAACAAAGGTTAGATTTTGTCTTTATTAGATCATGTATAGAAGAAACTGCACCTCCATAATCATCATATGATAAATGATATGATTGTTAATTGTAATGATTGTTTGGTGATGGAATATGATTATTATCTTAAACAAAAATCATGAGAAATTATATTTGGGGGGCCTGATGGAAAGTACAAGAATCCATGCTTGTATAAGATCAATATATTCAATAGAACAATATGGGTTTAATAGTTAATATGTAATTATATAACAAAAGGGTATAAAAACATGTCCGTTTCGAATCCATGTCAGAGTCAGATTTGGGTCTGTATCCTGTACCCCTGATTCCCAGAGCTCTTCAATAAAAGCACCTGCATATAATCATTCTGTGATTATGTGTTTCAACGCTAAGACTATTGGCCACTGTCCTGAACTCTTGCCCACCCCAAACCTCCTGACATTCAGGGCATGAAGGGGCAGAGAGAGAGGAAGCCATGTTGTTGTGAAAGCACTGTTCAACAATCTTTTAGCCAAAAATGCGAAGTGCAGCTCCCAACAGGCCACTATGAAGGCAGTTAAATTCATAACTTTATCCCAGACAAACCCAGTTCTGAATGCAATTAGCAACCTTCTCATGTTGTTTTTTCATTCATTTATTTACACAGATAAAGCCTTTGGGTATTTCTATGGAGGTATTTTTATGAAGGTATTTCAGTTCCAATACAGAAAACTTTTGCTAGAGAATGGAGTTCTGAAATCCTACCTGCACAATTTACAGCAAAATTTCTCTGGTTGTGGAATTTCAGCTGACTAGTCCCCACAGGTATAAAGAGACTGAAAACCCTTTTTTGAGACAGCATGATGTAGTGGGCAAGTCCTAATATTGATGTTGATTTAAATGTGAATCTGTTCACTGAAGAGCCGCCTTCCCCTATAGTTCCACTGAGATTCAAGTCTAAAGTGGTTTTTCATGTTAAATTGACATTAAAATCAACTCATTTATTTTAATCCAATTTTTTCAAACATTCACAGCAGAAAGGGGTGCTGCTAAGTTAAGACTCGAAACTTGGATGTAGAAAGTGCACATTCATCTTTCAGAATCAAATCCCTCAAAATCAAATATCAGTGGAACATACCTAAAATTTTATTTGCAATAAACTACAGTTAAAAATCCAATTACGGTAACATGTCATGACATATACTGAAACCTCTTTGAGCTAAGATTAAAGCCTCCACACAGGAAGGAAAAATATTTGGCTAGCCAAATATAAAGTTCTTTCTCTCTTAGTATTAATGTTCTTTCAGATTTTGCTGAAACATTTGAAGTTCCTGTTCTGATTGCTCACAGTTTCTTGCCAAGCCCACTGAAAGGAAGGGAGAATTTAGAATCAGCTAAGTAAATACTGGTATTATCTTTCTCAAATTCTTTCCAGGGAGATAAAAGTCATTTATCTGTAGTGTCTCCTTTTTCCAAGGGTGCAATTTACACAGAGCTGAATGAAGAGGTAATTTAATCTGCTAATCATTCTGACTAAAAATGTAAAACTTTTAATTGACTTTCATTTACATATTTATTTCTCATTTTTCTCTGGAAAACATCCATTCTGTTCTGGTTTTGATGCAGAGGGTTTGTAGATTGACCTACTTCCAATTTTTATTACTGCTGACACATATTTTATTTTCTTTGGTTGAGAGAAGACAATAATGAAACAGGTAATCAGCATGGATGTAGGTCACCAAAATTGTCCTAGTTTTGTTAGCATTCTCTGTTAGGAGTATACAAATAGTTTGGATTTTTAGGCATCCAAAAACCAAGAGACACTCACAACCCTGATTGCAAAATGAGAAATAAAATCTCTGCCTCTGACAACACATGATCCCCATAATAATTCATCACAGAATTCAGAGCTACTTTCAGATTTGTAGGCATCCAGATATGATGATGAAGAGCAAAATAGAGTCTAAGAAATCACTCAGTACTTTATTAGTAACTTCTTCCAGTGAAAAAATAATCAGATATATTACTTCAGCCTCTGAGAGCAATTTTTTATGAATAAGCTCTGTTGAAAGAGAGTAACAGCTTGAAATGGTCAAGGTAGGTAACTAGGCAGGCTGTACTTAGAGGCAAGGTAGATGGCAAGGAGCAGAAGCAGAAAAGGTGGGACAGATTCTGTCAGCACCATTTGGCTCCAGCACACACATACATGCAATGCATTTCTGATTTAACCGTACTTTACCCACACTAATACAAATACGTGTTTGTTTTCCTTCATGTGGGATTGACTTATTTGACTAGAAACAGTGGCAGTGCTCTTCCACCTGCAATGGCGTACACACTGTTGATAGGAAGAAGTAATGATTTCTAACCCTACAGTCCTGTGACTCTGTATTCTTCTACAACTGTAATTCAAAAAAACTAATTTAAACACCATGCATATAAACAGGAAGTTGTGTAGAATTAGCAGCTTGGAAAAGTGTAGCCAGAGCCTTGACATTCACCTGGCATAGAGAAACACAAATAGAGAAAAAGAAAATCCAGCTCATGAGTACTCCAGGGATTCTTCCACTAAGTTAGTCTCAATATGTTTAAGAGACAGGAGAGCAATGTTGATCCAGATGGTGTCCACCTTCTAGCAGAATACCATCTTAAGGTATTTAATTTTAAAAGCTAAAGGAAACATTTTAGAGTTAGGAATATAAATTATTCAAGAATTGGTCTGTAAAACTCAAAAAGTTCCACATCTGTACCCCCAACCCAGAATCAAGTCCTAATAAAGTTTAGATGCAACAGAGCTCTTTGAAAGATCAATTGGCCATTTTAAAAGCCTATGTCAAAATACACTTTCTGAGCAGTGCACAGAACTCTCTTGTCTCCTTGTGCCATTTTATCTCAGGGTTCTCATTTTAGATTTGTTTTAGAAAGCAAGAATATTAATATTTAGGATACATGTTATTTAAATTTAGTAACATTTTTCAAACTGTTGTGAAACACTATTTTTAAGCATATGGAATACTCACCTACTTAAAATATTCAACATGCTTATTAATTCACCACATCTTTCTCTGAAGTTTAATCAGTATTTTATCACTTTTGCCTCTTTTGTGATATCAATCAAGCTAGAAAAAACTCCTGTAGTTTAGAAAAGTAAGAAAAAAGGTATTTTGAGAATGTATGGTTCACCAAATTTACTTAGGCATCTAAACCCAGTTTTTAAAATAACAGATATTCTTTCAATTATAATTCTTGCGAGCATTATAATTTATTTCAGTGAGGCACTGAAAATGAGCTGTACACTTCATTAGTAAAATCAAAGAATATCCATACATACATAACTTTTTTTAAAATAAAGTGAATATTAAAAAAATGGATAAAACTTTGTGATTAATACCTATCTTCATATTTAAACAAATTCTGTGAGGCCAAATTATCTGTTATCACCAATAAACAAATTAGAACACATGATGTTGGCATACTGAAAGAATAAAAGATGTTTTCTTCCTAGTCCTTGACTCAGGTAAATTGTAATTTAAAGGTCAAGTATGGGATCTTAATTTAGTCAGGGTATATATATCCTAATAATTTGACTCTTCCCCTTTTGGCTCTGCTTGTAGATGAAAGCTTTTTAGATGCACTAACAAGTTTAGGGGGTTGGGGAAGAGGGAAGGGGGAAGTAAAATTAAAATCAACATTTTTGATTTTTTTTTTTTTCTGATGACAGCTTTTGATCTATCACCAAAGAGGAAAAATCTCCTTGACTGTTTTATACCTGTAAAGGACATGGACAATGAATTCTTGCTTTGCAGTAGAGGACAATTGTCATTTCCACACTACTCAAATGTATCCACACTTCCACCTGGCTGAAAACCAAAATATTTTAAATTCTGTTTTGAACCAATATAGTCACGGGCATCTCAGAAGAGGACTGCTGAGTGAAAACTAACTCAGTAACAGCAGAAAGATGTACTGCTTACATACTGAAGAATTTTTCATGGAATGAGAGAGGTTTAACTGGCAAAGAAAAACTGAAAACTTTTCAGTCCAGCTGAGCAAGCTCCAATGCTTTTTAAGATATCAAGTCTTTAATATTCTTCCACTAATTTCTAGCAATGCAAGAATGGTATCTCAAATGAAATTAATGGCTTTAAACTGCCTTGAAGGCTGCCTCAAATCAAATCTAGAGCCAATTCTTAGCCAGTAAAGACATAAAATAATTTAATTATGGAATCCTAGAATTATAGCATAGTTTGGTTTGGAAAGGACCTTAATGATTATCTAGTTAAAACCTTCTGTCCCTGGGGTGAACACTTTGCACCTAGACCAGGTTGTTCAAAGCCCTGTCCAATCCAGCCCTCAACACTCCCAGAGATGAGGCATCCAGTTTCTCTGGGAAACCTGTTCCAGTGTCTCATCATCCTCATGTTAAAATTTTTTTTTCCTAATATTTATTCCAGACCTACCATTTTTAATCTAAAGCCATAACTCCCTTTTCTATCACTCCTATGAACATCTCCAGTTCTCTTGTAGGCCCTGTAGGTACTGTAAGGTATCCACAGAGCTTTCTCCAGGCTGAACAACCCCAGCTCACTGAGTTTGTCTTAATAGGAGAGGTGCTCTAACCCTCTGATCATCAAACACAATCAAATCTTATGTTCTAGCAAATATAATATAGAACAAAATGTGTTGTGAGTAGCTCCAGCATGAAGAGATCAAATAAGAAGGATCTATTTCATTAAGGTTTTGGGATCTAGAGGAATAAATACAAGCTATCAAGAATCAACAAAATTAACTTGAATAAAAGCCAAAAGATATTAAAAAGAAGATGAAAGTTCTGTAAATCCAAAGCCTTTTGGAAATAAAATAACATTAAACATTGGTATCATCTCTATCTACAAACAATAAATTTCCCCTTAATAAAACTTACCAGATAACTAACTCTCTGTTGTTCAAAGAGGTTCAGATGTTGACCCACTAGTCAGGCAGATTTTAACTATGAAACTCTGTCACAGAAACTTTAGGAATATGTATTTTGCATAAGATAATGATAAGGTGATGACCTAGATATATTCTTCTTTAAAGACGAAACAATGAGAAGCACAGAAGCTCAGAGAAGGGAAATGACAAAATTTTACAGAGGGCTATAAATTTAAAACTCCATCCTCTGTTTTGAGACAAACAAACCAAGAATGAAACTGTAGATCCCCTGGAAGAAAAAAGCAGAAATAGAATAAGAAGTTTTAAAAATAATGCCATACAAATATCAGGGGCTCCTTAGTTCAAAATGAGTCATATGAGAGACAGGTGGACCCTGTAAGGGTATGCACATAGATGTATGGTCAGCATGATTGAAATTTTTTCTTCCTAACAGTTCCCAAAACATAATGGTGTGTGGTGCTCAGAAGTCCAAAGACTTATTTGACCCCTCCAATGAAAAGCAGGTAGCATCAAACCAAGACAATACATGAAGATTGTGCAAAGGAGCTTAAAGGTGTACATGTACTGCTGCATGTCGAATTTAAATGCCCTCATGTACATGTGGGTAAATAACAGTAAGCACAGAAATAAGTTCTCCATGAACCTCTTCAAAAAACGTAGCTCTCAGAATTTTGGCTGCAGTCAAAAGCTGCTCTCTCCTGCTGATACGTATAAAAATTTAGTTAGTCAAGCAGAGGAAATGTTTTGTCTGTAACAGACTGATTTTAGAAAATTACTACATTCATAAAATTTCTTAGGGAAAGGCAGTGTTACCCGACTCCTATATGTAAGTAATTTAATGACATTTTCAAAAGACGAATTATGAACATAGTCCAGATCCTGAGAATATCCCTGTTCTTTTTCCAGTTATCAGAATCTAATTCAAAGTTAGAAATGTACTTGTCATCTTGACCAAAGATACCCTGCCTTGGTGAAAGCAGCGCTGAAATTGCCAGAGCAGTTAAAGATGAAGATCTGCAGGGACAGAGTCACTTAAGTGATGACTTTTCAGTTCTGAATAGGTCTTTAAGAAGCATCAGGATGGTAGCAGGAAGTGTTACAGAAAATATATTCTAAAATTATTCTTAATTTAGGGATTAAAAAGCAAAAATATAAGCAAAGTGCATTGTGAACTGAGCTGAAACAGTAACACTGAAGAATTTCAAGGTTTTGTGTGTGAGAAAAAAATGGAGATAAAATCAAATAACGACTTTGATAAAATTGAAAACTGTCACTGTGACAAGAAAAATCCAAAACAAAAGAAAAACAAGCAGCACCCCAAACAAACAACAACAAAAAAGAGACTGTGTATCTTTATTTGACTATTAAAAATGCTTCTTAAAAATTACACTTCTTGGACATTTTTTCTAGACAGAACAAAAACAAAACAGTGGACAATGCACATCAAAACTATTTTTGTTATCAAACTATAAATGTAGACATATACTTGTTATAATGACAAGGGTCTGACACAAAGATATTGCTACATTTCTTATTATAGCTTGAAAAGAGCCTAGTCTCATTAGAGCCTGCTTTAAAATATTTGAATTTCCATGTCTCAGCTCTTCTGATCTTGGAGTTCACCAGATTTTCCTTCCCTAAGGATAACAGTGTATAAGCATAGCAGAAAAAGCTATGGTCACATCTTTGTACAGCTAAAATGGATTTGACTAAGACTTTACCACTATCTACACGTAAGATATTTCTGACCTTAAAAAGCATCTGTCCTAATGTATCAAAATTCTATACCCTTTTCCATTTTCAGGAAGAAAGGTGAAAAAGAGAAATAGTGGGTGTTTTTTGGGCAGATGATTTTCCCAGATAGTTACCATATAGCCATACAATTCTTGACCCTGTCCAGTGGAGGGATATGGGTTGCAGTAGACTATTGGTAGACTATTGAGGAACATGAGACAGGAAAGGGCTTTTCAATTAGTACAAAATGCATTAAATGCAGCTGTGTAGAAAACTAATCCTTGTTTTCACACCTGTATTCTTGGGTTGAGGACCCAGGCTGGCTTTGCTGAGATTTTTTCTGTTTCCCTGCAAAGCACTTTACCTATAGAAAGCACCAATTTCTCAGTCTCAATAACACCAATCTGCCATTCACAAATTCACAAGTCCAATGAGTATCACTTGCAATGTTTTAACTTTGAGTTTGGCAGAGCTGCGAATTTGCAATAATGTACATTCTTGTGACCTAGCAAATGACATTTAGAATTTTAACCTACTGCTAAGTAAAGCCAGTCTCGCTAACCAAACACCCTGCTCCTATATACGCCTAATGTGGGTTTTGTCCCACCTTCTAGTTTGTCTTCCACCAGGAAAAAGCAGACAGAGGAGGCAGACTGACCAAGAGCAACAAAAAATATTTTTTCTGAAACTGGATTTTTTTACCATCTGCTTTCCCTGTGCTTTGGGAAGCAATAGAAAGCCCAGCTTTGTCTATTTTCAACCATTTTTTACCTTCCTACACAAACCTCCACAAACCTCCACCTCAGGACAGTGTTCAACACAGATATGAGATCCTCTAGGAATTCTTTTCCCATCAAGCTCCTTTATCTGCTTTAGTGTCCCTCAGTTTTGATGCATCTGTGGTGTGAAATTCAACTCTGCTGCCTACCTAGGTCACAGAATACATAAAGTACATCCAGAAAGAAAAAAAATCAAGTTTTCCTCTGCCCCCCAAATCTCATTTTATGTTTTAGAGATGCAATCTTTTAATTGACAAATTGCAATGGTATACAGGGTTTTCTGCTCTCCATACATCTACTAGATCCTAGTATGGGGTCTTGTGGACACAGCTGAACTGAAAAAACCTGTGATTTTCAAAACAAAAATTCTCCCAACAGACACACAAGGTTTTTCTAGGAATTCCACCTGATGCTTGAAAATCTCATTATAGCAGAAACTGCCTTCCAAAGTACCATTTACAAGCTGTTATCTCTAGTTTATAGTCAGCCCTAGAAAGAAAACACTAGCTAATTTTTTTCTTGAATATTTTGCATTTTATGGGGTTTTTTTTTCACTGAAACAGAAAACATTAAAAAGGTGTCAAATAGCATTTAACAAATTGAACAGTAGAAAATAAAAATAGAAGTGATTTAACATTTCTACACAATGAAATACCAATCATGTTAAAATACAATAAATTGCAATCATAGAATGAAAAAGGAGGTAGAAAAACCTTCTCACAAGTTCCAAACAGAAAGTTTGTGTTTTAAAGTTTTCTCAGATTTCTAGAAATTAGGCAACAATGTGTAAGATCATAGTATAGGAAAAGCAGACAAGAGTAGACTCATTGGATCACTCAGTCAGAAAGACTGGGAATTATCTGAACTCTCAGCACCCATTACAAATTCTAACTGGCTGTCAAGAAAATGAGAATGCATTGCACCTTACAGAATCAATAACTAAGAGAGATATTATTTCTCTATATGACTGACCATACCTTTGATTTCAGACATTAAAAAATTCCTTACATATGCTTTAAAAAATACATATGCAAAATATACATAGCAAAATATACATCATCTTCTTACCTTATACTGAATTTGAGCTACATTTGGCAAGTTCTCCAATTTCTTTCCACACATTATTCCTAGTTTAATGATGCTCTGTTACTTAATTGTCCCATAGCCACTGACAGCTGTGGTAAAACAACTGCTTCAAACCATGCCTCTCATGGGTGGCAAATCTGTAAGGGTGGATTTGGCAGTGGAGAAAAAACAGTAATAGATAGGACATTACAGAGGTGATTTTTTGACGACACTGAACCTAAATTTTCAGTCCAGCTCTGATCTCAGAACGTGTGGTGGGTTGATCCTGGCTGGACACCAGGCACCCACCAAAGCCTTTCTATCACTCCCATCTACAACTGAACAGGGGAGAGAAAATATGATGAAGGGTTCATAAGTTGAGACGAGGACCAGCAGACATCACTCACTATCCATGGGCAAAACAGACTCAGCTTAGGGAAATTAATAGAATTTATTACTAACAAAATCAGGGCAGGATAATGAGAAGTGAATCTTAAAAAACACCTTCCCCCCACCCCTAACTCTATCTCCTTCCTGCAGCTGCACAGGGAGACAGAGAGTGGGGGTTATGGTCAGTTCATCACAAATTGTTCCTGCTGCTGGCTTAGGGAGAGGAGTCCTTCCCCTTTTCCAGCAGGGGTCCCTCCCATAAGAGACAGTTCTCCATGCACTCCCCATCATGAGTCCATCCCATGGGCAGTTGTTCTCCATGAACTGCTCCAATGCAGGTCACTCTTCCAGAGGGTGCAGTCATTCAAGAACAGGCTGCTCCAGATTCTGCTGTCCCTCAGAGAGATTCCAAGTCCTGTCAGGAAACCTGCTCCAGCATGGGCTCCTCTCTCCTCTGGTCTGCAGGTCCCTGCCAGGAACCTGCTCCAGCACAGGCCTCCCAAGGGTTCACAGCCTCCTCTCAGACATCCACCTGCTCCAGCCTGGGTCCCCTGCACAGGCTGCAGGTGGATGTCTGCATCTCCATGGGCCTCCATGGACTGCAGGGGCACAGCTGCTTCACCATGGTTTGCACCACAGGCTGCAGGGGAATCTCAGCTCTGGTGCCTGAAGAACCCCCTCCCCCTCTTTCTGCGCTGACCTTGCTGCCTGCAGAGTTGTTCCTCTCACCCATTCTCACTTCCATGTTCTCTGGGTGCAATTACATCTGCTAAATACCTTTTTTTTTTCTTTTTTTTCCTTTTTCTTCTTATATACGTTATCATAGATAGAATGTTTCTGTCATTCCTGATTGGCTCAGCCATAAGCAATTTTGGGTCCATCCTGGAGCCAGCTGGTATTGGCTCCACTGGACATGGGGGAGGGTTCCAGCAGCTACTCACAGAAGTCATCTCTGTAGCCTCCCAGCTACCAAAAACTGGCCACACAAACCCAAAACAGGACCCCATACACTAGTGTGAAATAACTTTGGTGCACATACAATTCCTGTTTTATAATCTGAAACAGCTCTCTTGGAAACTCTGTGTATGTCCTGATGGCAGGCTAGGAGAAAAATAACTGAAAACTTCCCAACTTAACATCTGATTAGTCAGGCTTCCTGGGGGAGATTGACTTTCACTTCATATGATCTGTCATACTCAACAGTTTACCTAATGTACCAATACCATACACATTAGCAAAGTACACACCAGAAAAAGCAGCCTTTCATGCATTACATGTGATCAGAAAGCTAGGACCTCATTTCCTAAATGTTCTGTTTTATTTTCTAATTGAGTATCAGAGGAACTCCTTGCTGGGTGTAGGTTCTTTGGCAATTTCACATCTCTCTGGTTCCATAGCAACAAAGGGCAGAGAAGCAGGCACAAGTTAATCAGTATATGTCTGGCTAAAATGCTTCATTAATCTGTGCACAGTTTTTGTCCCTCCTGGTAACAAATGGATTAAAGCAGGTATAACTAACATATTCCCCCGTCAGCCTTTCTGCTGCGTCTTCACAGCAGGCTTCATTTCAGATGATTTTGGGAGCACTTTTTTCCCCTATAAGCTTTCTTAAGCAGATCTGCCAGAGCTAATTTCAAAATTAACAATTCTTCTATAATGTGTAGCTCTTGTCAGGCATAATTTCTCTAATAAACTCTCAAAGATAGTACTAGAAGCTTCCATGCTCCACACTGCATTACACCATGAATACATTGACGTTTCATCCAAGTTACGTTTCAAAGGCTTCAAAATAGATCAAAGCCTCATTGAAAAGGCCTGATTTATTCAGGACAGCTACATAAAATCTGTTTTTAATCTCTTGTTTAATCCAGTAAGATAAAAGACACATAGTATTCTATAAGATTAAAAATAGAGTATTTAAAAATCAAAAAAGAAAGATGTTTTCAGGAGAAACCAGAGATATTTTTCTACCCACCATCAGTGCTAAACAATTCATATCATTGGAGATAGTCACTGGTTCTTTGGCCTCTGCACTTCTGATTAGAAACAAAATACAAGTTCTTTTACAACACCTTGTTGTCAATATGCACTGTTACAACAGTCTTTTCGACATCATCATCCTCTGGCTACAGAGGATGTGACTAAGACCACATTCTGCTAAAGCTGTTTGAGCTCAATACATTCCTGGAAAGCTTTGCACAAATCCTCACTTCAACAGGGGGTGAGAGTACATCACATCTTCTACACAATTTGAAGTGTATGGAATAAGGTTCATAATGAATTCTAGCCTGTACTATGTTCAGAGAAGAAAAGGTGACATTAAAAAGAAAATTCTATCTCCTTTTCATCCAACAATACATACTCTCTAAAATTTCAATAAACTACATACACCCCCCTGCTACCCACTAACTAAGCTCACCTTTCTCTGCCACCTTTCACTAATGAAGATGTACTTCACAGGAAAATTAATACAAATTTCTTCACTGCTAGAAGGATTTTTTCATTGTTCACAGGCAATCTGGGGTGAAAGCACATAATGAAAGCACATAACTTTGTCTAGGAATCTTAAGGAGTTGGTGTTCTGAAGGAAAACATATGATGCAGGTTTAACAATAGTCGAAGTGACTTGGCAAAGGAAAAAGAAACAAGTTCAAGTCTTTAAACAGACAAAAAAAACAAACAAACAAATAAAAAAACCACACAAAAACAAAACAAAACCTACACCAAAAAACACAAATATTTCAATGGCCTTTTTTCTCTTGGACTTTGCCAAATTTTGATTGGTTACAGCATGAAAGTCCTAAAATGACATCTTTCACTTTAGAATTAAAGTTTGTCGTTCCACAGAAGCCATACCCATCAACCTGTCCATGTAAAATCCTCATTCATATGCAAAAGTGAAATTTCCTTAGTAAATCCAATTGCATTTGTTAAAGAGTTCATTTATGTTTGGGGGACATGCAGCATTACCACTGTTTTCATCTACCCAGGTGACTCCTAGACGACTTCTCCAATACAGTTCCTTCTCACTTTGTAAGCATTGTCTACATAGAGCTCTCCTAAAGGAGCTCCAACAAACAGCTTGCTATTTGTCTTGCTGTTAACACTACATATAAGGCTGCAGTTTAACCCTTACAGAATTATTGCCTTGTGTGGCTAACTAATTTTTACAAGAATTACCACTTAAATTTATTAAAAGAATGTGCTACAATATCAGTCTCTATTTAGCTTTTAATATCTTCCTCTGATCTTTTCCAAATGTAGTGCCAGTAACTAATAGAGAGAAGTGACACTACTTGTTACTTCTTAGGAGTTCCAGCCTTTGAATAATGAAGGGAAATAGCAGTTTGTCTCATTTATACTTTCTTTACTTTCCTAAATTCTGGAGTATCTGAAAAAAAAATTGTACAAACTCCTAAAATAAAGGAAAACATCACCTTCAGCAGATTATTCAGAGTCTTTTATGGTTCTTTTAAACTCAGGAAGTAGCCCAAGACACATTCCTGTCTTTACTGTTGCTCATTCTTGCATGTCTATTAGGTGGCATGTTTTAAATTTGTCTCTGTTAAAATTAATTACGTATTAGTAGAGACATGGTCAAGATAGTGGAGGTTCAGATTGACAAGAGAAATCCATAGCCCTTGGCTCTTTTACTGTGGAAGATTCTCCTCTTCTCTGTCTTCTGACCCCACACCCTCCACCCCACTTATACTGTTATTTTTCCCTACCTTTCCACACCAGAAATAGGGCCAAAGATAAATATCTCAGTACAGTTAAAAAAATTAAATAAGTTTAAAAGGCACGGTTCTTGCATCTGTCATCCTCTCTGCCTGCAGACAGTCATGACTATATTTCTGAACAGCCCTAACATAAGAAAATGATGCTCTGACTTTCTAAAAGGCAATTTCCCTCAGCTTAATGTCTCTCTATAAAATGGAATTAACTTCAACATGGAAAAGAGGTAGGTGGACAGGAAAAAAAGTAAGGTACTGTACACAAATGTTGATTGCAGCTCCGCTCCTTTAGGCCAAGAACACCACCTAGGAAGAACAGAAGTGAACAGATTTGATTCACTTAATAGACTTTAAGTGCCTCAGGACACAGCATAAACTTGTATCACATTATCAGACAGGCCCCCTCATGGTGTCAATGTCTGTAAAGGCTCATGAATATGTAAATAATATATGTATCTTGGAAACATGCTTGACAAGAGAATAGCTAAAATGAACTGATTCTACTTATAAGCCATCAGTATGCCATTCTTTATGTTTGAACAGGCAGCCTATTGCTAGATGACAGATCATTAAGGCTATCTACCCAGTCAGCAGAAATGAAGAAATAATTTGTTCGTAATAACCTTCAGATGACCTCCTAGGCAAAACAAAGTCTTTAAAGAGCTATCCTTACTGATACATGTCATGCCTCTATGTGGGGTTCTTCTGGCTCCACAGTAATAGCAGGGCTGCTGGTGAAACAGAGCAATAAACACCTAGTGACAGGGCTGTAGCGTGCAAAGATCTCATCACCTGCCATCAACTGGCTGATGAATAATTCAGGCATTCCCATCAGAACCAGGGATTTTAGGCAGTGCTGAGTTATGTGGAGAAAGCAAGCAGAAAAGAAACATTGCTGCCTTCAGTCAAAGCCTTGCTAAGCCCACTTATAAGACAATATTGCTAGGCACAATAAATATACATGCATCAGATCATGTTCATCAAGCCTAAGTCTCAGAGAATTAGAGGCAAGATCTACTCAACATAAACAGGACTCCCATGTAGATGCTGCCGTTTGCCCTGTTTCTATAGAGAGATTTATTCATATCCAGTCCTTCACTGTAGACTGCTTTTTAATTAATTTTTCACAGCTGTATGGCATAGGCCCCTATTGCCCCTGGAAAACAGATGCCTTAATACTTCAGCCTTGATCCCCTACTGTAGTTTCTCTGTTAGCTGATACTCCCCTGAACTCCTCTGCTATCTGTATTGCTGCATAGGGTAGCACTCCTAACCCACTCATTTCTGCCACATCACACAAAATATCTCTTATGCAGAGAGGGCAAACTGAAAGAAAGAGAGGAGGCTGGCCCTCCATAATATTATCTTCTCAAATTAAAAAGGGGGGAAAATATTATTTTTAGAGCATAAGCTATACTTTTCATGTGTTTTTCTCTTACAGAGAAGAACTTGGAAGAAAAGTTCTTACACCTTGGGTTTTATTTTGCTTTTGTTGCTGGTATTGGTGGGTTTTTTTTCTTCATTATGATAATCCTGCGTTTGTTGTAGAACACTAGATGTTCAACGGGGAGACTTTCAAAGAATCCTAGTACATTTTAAAACTTTATCTGTGAGATACACGAAAATTTCATTTTAGCCTATTAACCTAAACTCTTGTTTCAAGATAGTAAAATCAAGGTACTGAACGAGAAAATGTCTGCCCAAGTTTTTATCTTCAGTTATATCCACAGGGTTGGGAACAACACATTTCGTATTGCAAGACAACAAGTAAAAGGAACAGGGTTATTCTAATTACAGAGTTCCCCAACAGAATTATATTTTCCTTTTAAAACATTTCTTCAAGGAGAAAGCAAAATTTTTGCTATAAATCACTGTATGTTTGAAATATTTTTTTTAATATTCTATGACTGAATTTCTTTTTACCTTGCTTAGAGCACATTGTAAGCTCACATTTCTGAAGAGAACCACCCGGGAAATATATACCCCACTGATTTGTTTTCACTATTTTAACAACTTTGTTTTCTACCACTAGTTGACGGAATTTATCCAGCCTCTTCAATTCATTACAGGCAGATCTGTCAAAAAGGAACTGACAAGGACATTGTCTTCTGCTCTCCCATCTCCCCTTTATCTTCCACTAAGGAATAAATATAATGGAAAATCCCCCAAGCCAAAACATCTCAAGAGGAACTTGTTGCTATCAGGAAAGTGTTAATAATAGGTTTTCCAATTCATTTTGACAGTAAGGCTGGGACAGACACTGCACCATACATTGCTTGAAAGCACCTAATGGGGTTCATTTGCAAAGAAAGAGTCTTTATTTCTCTAGCCAAGGAAAAACAACTTTTGCTACTTGCTACAGCATTCATTTTCAAGTAAATAATTATGACTGTTACAGGGATGAGGGTAAAAGCAAAGTTTTAATCAAAAATTTCTGTGGCTGAACACCCAGATGGCAGTTTTTGTCTTGCCTCTCACCTTTTTCTTTTAATTTTGATATCCCTGATTAGTTTGTGTTATGGATTTCTGTAACTACAATGTAAACAAAGTGAGAACACAAAATATTGGCAAAAGGATGCCACATGAAGAATAAATGAGACAGAAGGTACTGCCAAGGATACATTCAATCCAACAGAGAAAAAAAGTTTCTCTTTCTGTAAGTTCTTCCTAGATATTTCCTGCACCAGCAAGAACAAATGACATGTATATTAGATTTATTTAATTTGTGTACTTCTTGGAAATGAAACTAAAAAAAAAGTTGCTTACTTGCTTTTTTTCAACTAAAGAGTTAAATAGAAAAAATCAGACAACAAAACAAGACAAAACAAGCAAGCAAAAAAAAAAATTAAAAAAAAAATAAATAAATCCACTTCCAAAAAGATAGTTGAGGCAAGATGGATCTGGAAAAGTCAGATGTTTCTACCTTCTGACAAAAAGCCATCTATCATTAACAACACAAGCAGACGTCTGTCTCATCTAAGTGGAATTACATGTATGAGCTTTACTCATGCCCATAGATATATCTGTTTATGTAATTTCCTTCTTCTATGAATAAATAAACTAGTGCAATCATGGCAGAAGTGCCCCAAATTCCAGGTATTCCTCTAATAGATCTCATAAGATTTTACTCTGTACCCATTATCCAAACTAAAACATGACATTTCAGTGAAGAAAAAGGTATGTTTATTTCAGGAAAGAATGTCTTTATGACACCTATTTGCTCTGATGAATCCACTAACGTGAAATTTCTGACCCAATAGGCAGTGATTGCACAGCACTGAGACTTCTCTCATTATTCAGGAAATATGTGTTATACAGCGTCAGCTCTCTCCCTTAAGACTTGCTGCCAAGCAATTATTCATTTTCATCACTTAGATTTTCTCACCCCTCCACCTTTTCCTTTTTATTTTACTATGTTTTCCAAGTGTCTAGATATCCAGCACACTTCAAGAAGCAAACACACACATTACTGGAACCAAAATTATGCTTTTCTTATTTGATTTTAAATAGAAAAGCACTTTCAAGTCCTTAAAAATTGATGTTGTTTTAAACTTTACAGAAAGCAATAGGAGAAACTAGTATCTGCAGGAAAAAAAAATGGAAAGCAATCAAGAGTATTTCCACTGTTATACATATTTGCTCCTCAAGAAAGCCTGTGGAAACTATCTTCTAACACCTGATTCATTGATCTCACTCTCCTTGAAGCATTGGTAGTGGACAGAGGGAATAAACAAAAGCAAAAGAAAGAAAGAGAGAGGATATTTTTTATGAATGTGTCTAATTTGGTCTCTTAATGAGGAACACAACTGGATGAAAATCTGACTATCTTGCTTTATTTCAAATTGAATCTATTTCTGCATTTTGAGTTCACAAGTTCGGTTTATACTAGGTGTAAAAGGGGTTCTGATGACACAAAAAGGAGTCTTAGAGAAAATAACTACATATATGACATTAGGTGACACATTTGTGCCAAGTTGTTTCTACATGGTCTGAATTGTACCAGCACAAAAACATTCAAACATTAGTGACCTGTAGAAGATGAGTTATTCAACAACAAAAAGATCCAATATCCCATTAATCGTCAATTTAAACAAAATATCTAGCCTGCCAGGAAATGTGTGTGAAACTGAGTCATCTAAGATAAAGAGGACTGTTGCGGTGCATGTTGCAGTCGAATTTCATCTCAACCCTGTATCATGTATCAGATTCCTGTGTATTGTCCTTCTGTCTTGGTCACTCCCTCCTTACCTGGTATTGGTTATGGCTTACCCTTGCCCCTCCCCATGCTCCTGATATAAAAGCTGAAACCTGAACCCCAGGGGCACTCTCCGGTGCTCTCGCTTGAGCAATAAACATCTACCATGAACCCACGTGAGAGTCACTCTTTCTTCTTCCACGCCGAGCTACGCTTCAGCCTGAGGTTCAGACCCTCAAACCCAAGGATACAAACTTTCTATTTGAGCTGGTGATTCCGGACATCACCATAAGGACAAGATTTTATATCAGCTGCTGATTTTACATGCTTTAATTTCTGGTTTTCAACCTGACAGGAACATTCTGTATTTTCAGAAGGAGTCCAGCAACCTACATTGAAAGTCAAGACATGGTAGTCCGTTTTAATATTCAGCCATGATGGATGGCGGCAGAGAGTTTAGAAGGCTCCCAGGAAGTATTACTGATGTTATTCCCAGAAGTACATACAAGTTCTTTGAGACAAGTAGGCAGGAGACTCAAATCTATTTCTTTGAAAAGCTTGTGAAGTACCTCAGTTGTGAGGACTCTAGATTTTCCTATAGCTCAGACCAAGGCTTTTCAATATACTTCTGAAAGCTAAATCTTCATAGATTTCCTCCCTATTTATATATTCTTTCCCTTCTTTCCTACCAGCCCAAGCACTACCATCTAAGATCTTTCTCTTATTCCAATAAATTACTGGAAGAGGAACATCCACACAACTTTCCTCGTGTTGCTCATGCTGGGAATCAATCCTTAACTTCTCACTGGAGACTGAACTTTCCAACAGGGCATCATGATAGCCTGTTTAGTTAAGGACTCCATTGAATGGGATTGTCATTCACTATTACTTGTATATTTTCAGTAAACTAATGCTTTTGAGAGGAGTATTTAGATGACTTGCCATCTGTACATCCTTCTTACAGTGCAGAATACAAATGCATGACAGGACATAATCTCAGACATATTGGGACACATTGAAGTCTAATTCTCACGAGCCCTACTCTCAGAAGAGAGCATACCATGAAGAGATCAAAATGATAGCTATTGATGTAATAGTTCAGAGCCATAACAAGCTTTGTGTCATAGCCTGTAGATGACACAGGGGATATACCCAAATCATCCCAGAGCCAAAGCATGGGAACAGTCCTGGCAAAGACAGCAGCTCTAACACATTGTATGTGGAGGTGGTATGAAGAAACAGAACTACAGTTTCATTTCATAAAATACATTAGTATACCTGGTGAAATCGTTGCTGTACAATCTAGACAAGTTTTACAGAATCACAGTATCAATTATGTTTGAAAAGACCTTTGAGATCATTGAGTCTGACCATAAACCTAACACTGCCAGCCCCACCACCAAGTCGTATCCTGAGCACCACATGTACATGCTTCAAACTCTCCAAACTTGAGCCTCCCTTCTAAACCACTGTCAAGGGGTGAGAGTCCCCAGGAACTGACATGGAAATAAGGCTGGAAGCAAGGAGGGGCAAGGTATGCATCTTTTCAGAATGTGGCTGCAGATGAAGTCTGCATGCCTGCTATGAAAAGTCTATTACAATTTTTATATAATCATTACCCAGTATAATCCCTTGTGATTTTTGTCATCATCTGGTCATCATTAACAGGATTTATATTATCAGACAAGGCATTTTCCTTAATTAAGTGGCTAGCTTAGCTGGAGACGGTATCCTACAGAAAACATCTGATATCATCATAAATATCCTCAAAAATTTCTTGTGTGTACAGGCAGAGCTCTTCTGTCAGACTTTCATAGCATTACTAAGCAGTAAGTTTTACCTTTAATAGCTAAATAATTTTGCTTCTATTGTTATCAGATATAGCATTAAATACAGATTTTTTTGAGCGAAGTCAATTGTACATTTCTTTATCTTGATCTGACTTTAGAATTCTGATTCTTAATATTATGTGCATATCATTTCTGTTTGCATTCCTCATTCTTCTATTTGCGTTCCTCATTCTTCATTTTCAAAGGATGGAACAGTGGCCAAGAGCAAATACTAAAATTTCATAAATATTTGCATAATTTAAATGAGGAAGTGGACCTTTTCCTAGAATTTGGGACAAACATCCAAACCCATTTTCTGCATTTCCTCTGGAGAACTTAACATTCAGTGACATGTCTCTTTCTCCTAATGTAAGAGGGCAAAAGATAGACTGGAACATAAGATTAATGTACCAGGAAGAATGACTAAATAACCAAAAAAACAGTTTCATGATTTTTAAAGAAATCTATGTTTTTCTGGTTAAACTCATGGCGACCCTAACCTACCAGAAATGTCATCTATAAAAGTTAGCTGATAGTCCATGGTGCCTCTCCTCTCATATTATCCTGTCAGCTGTTTTCATCTGAAACAATGTAAAATTTCAAAGAGAAGAGATGTTTCCTCAGCATAAGCATCGAGTGACTCCTATTTTCAATCTGTTTTCTTGAAGGAATGCACAATGCAATGTGGATTCCTCCTACAGAGTAATTATACTGCTATTTTCCTTCCTGGGGAAAAAAAAAAAGAGAAAAAAGTGATCTCAACTAAACTGAGTCTACATTCCTCAGACTTCTATTTTCAAGGTATCCAGTGCTTTGAAACTCAATTATTTTTACAGATAGATTATGCTGTCAATGTCAGGACAACAAAACTTGCATTATTTTTTCTTTATCCAGTTACTGGGAGCAGCTCAAATCCATTCACTGAGATTCATTACAGAGGAAAAAAGTTCTGAAGTTTTCCACCATACATCAGTAGCAGTGTGGTCTTTATGCATATAAGTAAGGGAATTTACCTGCAAGGGAAATCCTCAGTAGGAAAATATTTCACTGCTCCAGAATCCTTATAAAGTAAGTCAATCATACAGCACTTTATGATAATCATGCAACAGCTACAAGATATTATTCAGTGAATTTTTTACTACTTGTGTGCTATTTTGGAGGTATTTTTCTCATCAAAGGTCTATCTGGAGAGTTTTTTTCTCTTATTGTTGCATATAATGTTATTCTCAATTATCCAAGGACCCAACAGAAGTACCATGGGAACTGAAGTAATTTAGTGTAAAAAGATGTTCAACATGAAGATTGCTAAACTCGATTTGGGAGAAAAAAGTCTTTAATAACCAATTACAAATCTACCTGTCTGGTATATTAAGCAGATGTAAGTCCTGGTATTTAGATGTCTTACCAGATCCTGATTCACACTGAGCTAATCCCCAAAGTCAAAGCACTTGGAAAGCTGATGTGCTGACAGATAAATAAACTCCTTTTAAGATCTAAGCCTTCATCTCTTGTCTCTATTCCAACTTAATCTAACACAGGTCTTACTGAGAGCAGTAGAAATAGTATGTGCACACTACTTCTTCTACAAGGCCTTTCTTTTCACTTCTCTGCTGCACCTTCACTAGCATTTGTATGGCAGACCACTCCAGAGATGTGATCTGTCTGACAATAAAGACTTTTTCCTAGAACAATTTTCATCTGGAGATGTTCCCAGACCTGATTCACTGTGTGACTGCACTCAAGCCATGAATGCAGATATGGAGATGCTGGGCAGAATGGAATCATGTCTTCTGTTCGCAGCAATGAATTATGCAAGACTAAATTGCTAACTAAAGACTGAATTCTAGAGCTATGGTGAGTGAGATACTTAGTTCATCACAATTCATGTCTTCAAGAAACCAATATATATGCTCTAGTTCCTGACATTAAATTAATAAATCTAGGAAAAAATAAAAACCTACGGTTTCTATTTCTTTTGTTATTTATTTCCACATTGTATAAATGCACAGCATGAAATACACTGTCACCCTGATTTTTTTTTTTCAGAGGTGAGCAGAGAAAGAGAGAGTTTATTATCATTTTGGGATTTAAATAGAATTTGGGATTTTATCAAAGATTGGTAGATGAGAGGAACAGCTTTCTGACCCCAGTGGTCAGTTCACCAGTCCATCACAGACTGGTATGAAAACAATCTACTTGTTTATGTTACATTCGTGAGAGACTCCACTAGAAATATGTAAACAGTCATCAGAAGGCTAAAGAATCAGGGCAACAATACACTGCCTAAAAATGTGTGTCATTAATGCACCCTTTATCCCACTAGTTCTATAAGTCAGTGATTTCATAGTTCGTATTTCAGGTCTCCTTTTGCAAAAATAAATTTTATCAGGCTTTTATTGTAAGAGGGAGAGACATATCTGGAAAAACGCTTGAAGGCCAAATATCTTTCTGTGTTCTAAAGGGAATCTTTAAGTCAATGCAAGTATATACAATGCCTTGCAGAACAGGTGCTTCTTTGTTTTGTTAGATCAGCAATTTTCATCCATGTGGTTCATACTTGCTAAACTAAGTTTGTATTCTGTTGAGAGTAGTCAGGCATAGCTGAATGCAGTGAGGTAAAAGCAATCAGATACAATAAGGTAAATCCATGTAATACAATTTAAAAGATACTGACTTACAGGACCCAAATTTTTTGTCGTATCATTTTGCAATGCACCACTGTAATTTTTGTACTTTCAAACACAGTTATAAAATGTTTGTCATAAAACAGGAGCAACATGAATCTGCAGCAACACATGCCTTAGTTTAATCTTAATTTTAGTGTATAAACCAAAGTTAAATTTTTAAATAGCATGAAGAAAACTATAGAAATAATATTGGACTATCATTGTGCTTTTAATTACTGGCACTGTTGGCTAGGAACCCTTCCGTTTTTATAGATGTATCAGGTAAGGGAGTTCTTCAAAGAGGAGGGTTTTCAGACTTCCAGGTCTCCTACAGTCCTGTTGTGCATAATTATCTCTACAAAAAGATCAAAAGCCCATCAACACTTTTTAAAGCCTGTAAAATATTTGCATATCTGGAGATCAAACAATCAATAATGTAAAATACATCATAAATATGTCATATAAATAACTCCTTAGCAATAAATCATAGTAATCATAAATTATTTGAGCTTATGGATTTCATTTCTAAAATTTTGTGAGCACTTTTCATTGATCTACTCTCAAAGTACCTGGTAGGCACTTAATTACAGTAAGCATAGTCTCAAGCCTGCACCACACAAGCCAATCTCTTTGCTGAAAGAGTGGAAAACTTTGGTAGTCGGTTGTTAGTTTGCCACTAGATTAATTTAAGATGGAGGCTCTTGTAAGATTCAGAATTGATGGCTGGTAGCTGGGGACTAGGCTGGACTGGGTGAGTTGATGGGGCTTGGAAGTGGCTTTTTGGTTGTTGGTTTTGGGTTTTTGGGTTTTATTTGGCTTGGGATTTTTTTTTTTTCCTGAAGAAAAATAATTGAATGGTTCAAATGTAATTCAAATTATTTTCTAGTTTACTGGGATTTTGTTTTTTTTACTACTTTGGCTTTTTGCTAAACAGTTTGTTCAAACTAACCCCAAATTTGTTCTTAACATTTTGACATTTGCCACATACCAATGGGTGGTACTATATAGATGTAAGCTTTAAAATTGTTGGGGGTTAGGTTTGTTCCTTCTTTTCTCTAAAGAATTTTTTCACCCATAAGTTACCAAGGAGACCAAGTATTGGATACTTAAGGATACTTAACCAAAAACAAAGGTAGGGACAGAGCTTGAGGAGTGCGTGCGTGTGGGGGAGAGGTTCTTTTTCTTTTCTTCGGCGTTCGGAGAGAGGGAGAGCTGCTGGGCTGCGGTTTCGCTGGAGGAGTTTTTCGGTGTGGCCGAAGAGATCCAGTCCTGGGATATCTACTACCATCGGTTCGGCCTGAATCCGGAGCCTTCTCAGTCACCCGCGGGAGCTGGGTCAGCCCTGCCTCGACTTCGGCTTCTTCGGCGCTGCTTCTCTTGCTACAGTGTGACCCTGCACCCCCCTGCCTGCTGGGACATTCTGCCCCTGCCTGCTGGACACCCTGCCATCCCAGCTACCAGCCCGGGACTTTCCACCGTTCCAGCTTGGTGCCCTGCGGATCTTGCAGGAACACTGAGACCGAACTGCCCTGGGTTTTGTGAAGCAAAACCCCTCAAGGTTCTTGGTACTGTTGTCTTTGGTTATTAATGCTGTAGTTGGTTGGGTTTGTTTTTTTTGTTGTTGTTTGTTTGTTTTGGTTTTTTTGTCTGGTTGTTTTGTAATACATACTAGTAAAGAACTGCTATTTCCTATTCCCAAAAATCTTTGCCTAAGAGCCTCTGATTGTAAATTTATAATTGAAAAAAAGGGGGAAGGGGGCGTGGCTTACACTCCCCATTCCAAAGGCAAACTCCAGCTTTTACCTGTCTTCCCAAACCAAGACAAAAATAAAACATTTTTTTATAGAAGTTTTTCCACAGAAGTGAAACTTTGTACCATTGTGAAATAAAGCCTTAATTAAGAAATTCATTATTTTGACATTTTGAGACAACTAATTTAAGTGCTTTGATTTTTTTTTTAATTGCTTCAGTCTCCTGAAACTGATAAAAGCTAAAGGAAATGGAGATATGTCTAAAAAACTATGGCAAAGGATGTAAAATTCCTGAAAGGAAGTTTGCCCCAAAAGACCCTTTGCATAAAGGTTAAAGCTACATGTGCACTCTCAATAGTAAAGCTAGAGAACTTTTGTCACAGGATGAACTGAGGTTAAATAAGCCACCTATTATATAAGGTAAGTTGGGATGGAAAGATTTCATGCAGCAACCCTCACACACATTTCTCTTCTTTGTTTTTATTGTAACTTATATCTACATATTAAACTTGCTCAGAAAATCTTTTGGAAAACTGCTGTCTTCTGTATTTCCATCCAGTGATAGTAAAATTGGAGTTCTCATAGCAAAAGGACACTGCCATTTTACTCTTGAGGTCAGAACTGAAGATAAGGGCCCATTTTTGTTAAATGGTAACAGCACCATGTTTCTTAAAAACACCAGAGCAAAGACATGGTGGAACCTTTTCTGCTGCTCTGTGATGGAATTTCATATTCTTGAAATAAGTGAAAAGTAAGCATATAAGCAGAATTGAGCTCCTACAAAAATTGATTTCACAGCTGCACTTCATCACTATTTTGACCTTTGGAAGCACTTAAATAGAGCATTTTTCACCTCTGCATATTAGCTACCAAACTGTTATCATTTAATTGAAAATGTTGTATTGGAATGTTCATGATACAATAAAGAGATTGGTTGCACCATGAGTAAAATGCTGTTCTTAAACTTCTTTTCCTACAGGATTTGACAGGGAAGGAGGCAGTATAATTGCACTGAAGAGGATAAAGATTTGAGCCCATGATTAATTTTTACAGCTGGGTAATAGGTCCATGGAAACCTAAATTATCAGTGAAAACGTTAACTGACACAAAGTATAGATCCAACCCTACTAGAGATAAACAATTGGTACTTACATTGGCAGGTATTCTTGCTGCATTATGTTTGCCCTATTTACTTCTTTGTCAGTAATGCATCAAGTATCCTATAGCATAATCCTTCTCTCAGCATTTACCAATGAACTATGAAATAGTATTAAATAGAATTAATTAGAAGTTTTAATGAATCATGTCTGTCCTCATTTATTATACAATGTAATTTTCAAGGAGTGATTAATTATGAGCTACAGATGAGTGAATGGTTAATGTAGTTTGTTAACCTTACTAAGAAGCTACAGTACATGGTGCAAGTTAGTTCTCCTCTATTGTTAGCACACTTAAGTGATTGCCATTATTTCAAGTGAACAAGATTTTCATGACTTTGCTGTTAAGATGCAGAATCGGCTAGTTGCTGACCTTCCTCCTGTATTATTTTTACAGTGGGATACAAAACCTTTTTCTTCTCCTTCCTTTCCTTTCAACCTTAATTTACAGAGCAGATGGAAGCCACATGACAAAAAGACTCCCTCCCATCAAAGTGAACTTGTATGCTTAATTCCCAGTATGTAATTTAGCTCATGCAATATTTTACTCAATTCTATCCAAAATTGCTAGATTCTGCTATGTTCTCAGCACACGGTATTACCATAACCATAATTTAAGCATTTCCTCCCAGCTGGAGCTGATCATATATCAGTTTTAGGTACAGTTGAACAGTTTTTTCACAGCACCAAGGCCTTTTCATTTTCCAGCTCCTGCCTGAAGGGATCAGGCTGGAGCTGCACAAGGAAGTGGGCGAGGACACAGCTGAAAGAGATGAACTCAGCAGACAAAAGGGATATTCCATGTGGGGTTGCAAATTTTAGTTTAGAACAAATTATTAGAATAGTGTGAGTTTTAGTTTTCCCCCAGATGGGCCCCTTGGTATTGGAATGCTTTCTTATCTCAAGTAGATAACAGTTTCAGTGTCATCTCTAAGCTTTGCCTAGAGACAGACTCTGATTGGCCCCTTTTTGGGACGAGGTATACCCATCCTTCTGAAGATGCCCCCCTCCCTTTTTCCTTCCTCTGTCCATCACTGAATTTGATATAGTCCAGAAACCTCCAAGGCCTCTGTCCTGGATTGGCAGAAGTCTTGGGTCCACTCCCCTGTGTACCTGTGATTTGCTACTAACTATGTAATGTGGTAAGCATTTATTGTATTAATTATTTCATTGGTTTTTAGTTCTATTCCCGCCTTCTCTTTGCTTAAAAAATATAAATACTGCACGATAGCCCAGGGGAGTTGTCTCTCCTGGGGCATGGTCTGAAGAAGAAATCTCCCCATGTCCCCCAAATAAACCTTTGTTTCCCTCCCAACTTCGGAGAGTCCACTTTTCTTGAAACACCACAATCATGCCAATGAAGAAGGAGGTGCTGCTGAGCCAAGAATTCACAAATTGGTTCTGTTGAGACGTGCCGTGAGCCGAGGAGCCCCAGCTGAGGCAGCTGGGCTCAGGAAGAGGGCCACGCACTGCAACAATTCCATGCCATACAACGTTGTGCTCAGCAGTAAAAACTCAGGGAAAGGAGGAAGAGTGAAATATGCCCTTTGGGTTACAGCATTTTTCTTCCCAAATACTTGTTACATGTGCTGAGGCCTTGCTTTCCAGGAGGCAGCTAAACATCTGCCTGCGCATGGGAAGTAGTGACTGAGTTCCTTACTTTGCTTTGCTTGCACATGCAGCTTTGCATCACTTCCTAAACTGTCTTTATCTTGACTCACAATTTGGTGTGGGTTTTTGAGGTTTTGCTCTTCCTATTTTCTCACCTGTCTTCCTGCAGGGAATGAGAGAGAGATTGGGTGGAGGTTCACCTGTCAGCTGGGATCAGTTCACTGTTGTTCCCAATCGGACTTCTTTAAAAAGTAATCATACAACACAGGTGAAATTTCTGTGGATACATATTGAGGCAATTCTCTTTTCCTTTTATTACCTTGGAGGGATGACAACATTTTTTAATACCCAAGTTCTCAATAGCAATATAATTCAATGAGACTACATCTTTGTCATACAAACAGAAATCAAGGTCTCCTTAATCACTCTCTTTTTTTTCATTCTCCAAAAGTTTTACCTCATTATTTTGGAGTCTTAAAGAGGCATATCATTCCCTCTAAAGGGTAGTAACATAAGGTCATGAATTTGCAGAATCGGCAAAATACAGTGGTTACCTTTCTAATTCCACAAGTAGTCAGATTTCCTTTGTTAGCTTAGATACAGAAATAACTGCTTAAAATGTGGCTTGAAAGGGCCCTTTCTATACATACCTTTTGCCCATGGCAGGATCCAATTCTTTGTGTCCACTACTATGTTTGCCTACAGCAATATCCTTAGCTTTTGCTAGTTCTCAGAAGTACTCTTCCTACTCAGGTTGAGGTCACAGAACAGGACCATCCTGAGCAGCACAGTTCAAGGCAGACAAGATCCCCCAGATCCTTGGGGCACAAAGTAGTCTCAGGAGTGTTTCATGTCTAGAGCTGGCCCCACACTAAGTTTCAGCACAAAAGGAGTCCCAGAATTGTTCTTAACCAATAAACTACAGAAAATAACAGAATTTTGTCTTTTTTTCCAAATCAGGAGGAAGAAATAAAATATATTCTCTATTCTTAGTGTACAAGGATTATAAAGTTTCTACAGGTGTGGAGATATATTTCACCTGAACGCAAAAAATAATAATCCCAGCAGTCACTCTGCTGGGATTTCTTTTAGTTTTACCAAAGTAAGTCTTAATATTAAATTTGAATAAAATCAGTGGGTAGATAAGAGTTCAAGTTCTTGTTTCAGTGATAATATGAAGTGGATCTTATACACATTCATAGTCAACTGCAAATTTATTATGGTTCTTACAAGATGTTGAACAGCTTATACTTCAGCAAAGTAGGCATACAGCTTACTAAAATATTTCTGTTGATGTAAAAGTGTGTTCAACTGTATTTTCTTTTCCTTAACCATGCTAAAAGCACAGCAAGATAGTTGTTATTCAAAGCTTAAGTTCCTAATCTCAGAACAACAGACAAAAAATAATTTTGACCTTTAACAAAATAAGTAATTCGGGATTTATAACAGCTTGTGTATTTAAAGATGTTGAGACAGTGTTAGCCAAGTGTTGATATATTTATGACCAGACTGAGTGATTTGAGCAGGAGCTTTATTAGATGGAAGCCCTCAAAAACTGATTAGATTATTTGCATTGAAATAAAAAGACTTATTCAGAATTATTTCTTTGTGTTTGTGTGTGAGGTATGCATGTATTATTCTTAAAATCAAGGGACTTCTATCATTAAATTTATTCCAAGGTAACTTAGTGACAGTTTCTTTCACAGATTCATAATTCATATCCATACTAAGGGATAGCTGATCAAATGAGTTTTACATATTTCATTCTGCAATTGCTAAGACAGTCAGTTTAAGCAGCCACCAAAACAAAACAAAAATATTTGCTTCCCTCTTAGTAATAGAAATCTTGAAAAAATGGCTGCTTCACAAATTAGGTCGTATTAATGTTTAGTGATCTTGTAGCAGGGTGTTCTGCCCTGGAATGTGGTAAAGCAACTCAGGCAATGCCCTATTTGCAAAGCTCTAAGTGGTGGACTGAGAGGGGGCTGTCATGCTGAGTTTGCTATTGAATTATGCTAAAACCAGTCTGGCTTATCAACCCCAAAGCTAACACCCTCATAGTGAGACAAAGATGTGACAGATATGGTAAGTCCTTATAAAAAAATGCTATGCTGACCAGAAGACATATGATGGACAGTCAATTTTATACTGTAAAAGTCAAGTTCCACTTTCCTACAATTAGGTTCTACCAACATATCCCTTCTTGGAGTCTGTATGAAGATTTCTCCTTCGTGTGGGCATACTCCTCAGTGTTACTCCTCAGGGCTGAGAGAAAGAAATTTTTCTCACAATTGTTGGTACAGGTGAGGTACATCAATCTCTGCTTTAATAATTGTTTGCCCTTGCAAGCTTTAATACAATTGCTTTAACATGATGGCTTCTATGTAGTGCACTATCCTATCCTATCCTAGCAATTTTAACTTCTGTACTGTATACTAAATAATTTTGATCAAGATACTTTTGGCTAATCATTTATCATAATAATTTAATTTACAGAAATATATCTGATTCTCCTTTATTAATTCTCCAGGGCAAAGATGTACAAAGTTTGAATCACGTCTCTATAACTTCTTAAACCATTGAAGTTCTGAGGCTAAGACTGGATCCAGCTGCACCCAACAGGTCTGAGAAGGAGTTTAGAAAGGAAGGGGGCCCTTTTGGCATCTCGTGACTCAACAGGAGGGCTGCTCTAATAAACTTTGTCTCAAGCTTCCACTCCCACTGGCAACAGTCCCTCTCTTGTAATACATAATGTATCTCAGGTGTTAACTTCGCAGAAGTCATTGTAAACATAGGTCTCAACAAGGAATATCCATCAGAAAACATATTTAAATAAATAAACAGCAGAGAATGACCTCATGGTATGAATGAGACACATCGATCACAAAACTGAAGTGAGGTGGAAGAATTTCAATAAAGGAAAAGAAATGTCTGTGGCATGAGGCTCAATTTGTAAAGACCTCAAACTGCAGGACTCCCGACACAGAAAGGCTGCTGCTGAGATACATCAAAAGTGAATCTTTATTGAAGAACAATTGCATGACCTAGTTTCTGGTCAGCAACAAGCTTTTGCAGAAGCTTCAGGAGCGGATAAAAATATTTGCACATTTAGCATGCACACTTTTATATTTACACCAGTAGGAAGCAGGGATTAGAAAAGAATTTCTGTCTTATCTTATTTTAAATTTAATTCTAAAACTTATGTAAATTTAGAAGCCATAGAAGAAACGAAACTTGTATAAACTAGATGTCCATAAATATTTATTGCACTAGATACAAGTTTAAAATCTAGTAAGTATGCATGAAAATATATTCCTGTTTTAAGTAACTAGAAACAGTAGAACAGGAAAATATGAGAAAGATATTATTTGAATCAACTTTTAATATGCACAAAGTGAATTTAAATTATACAAAAAGGGTAGACAAGATTCTTTAAAAGACATCTATGACGCGTTGGCATTACCCAAGCTATATGGAAAACAAACAGAAATATGGGATTTTTTTACCTGTCTGGGTTTGGGAGATTTTTTGTTGCTTATGCAATCATACCTAGCCATTCTAAGATCCAATCTCTGACATCCAGCCAGTTGAATCAGATCACTTAAAGCTACCCTGTTTACTTAACTTCCAGTTGTCTCCTGCTTTTCTACACATGTACTTTATCCTCCCATGCCACACCAGCCTTCTAAGGTACATCTAGGCTGACAGATATACCCTAGTGCATGAGCTCCAGAAACAAGCAGTAGCCCAGAGAAGTAACTATGGATCAGACTGGGCAGAAGTACCAGCAGGTGATGAATTTGGCAGTTTCTTGTCCCTCAATGAAGAACAGTAAATGGGGTGGTAGGAGAGGGAGGAGGAATCACAGAATCAGAGAATATTCTGAGTTGGAAGGGACCCACAAGGGTAATCAAGTATAACTCTTAAGTGAGTGTGTGAATAGAATCCACAAGCTTGGTGTAATTAGCACCATTCTCAAACCAGCTGAACTAATCTCAGGGAAGAAGAGCTTCTTTGCAGTGCTTAGGTTTTTTTTCCTGAGAAAAACTAGATATAGTGAAATTTTTTAAGGCTGGAGCATGTTTCTAACTAGATACAGAAAAGCTTTAAAATGTATTCTATGTATATTACTATACATGGAAATCTGCTCCCTAAAACCTCACAGATGATGTGAGATAGTATAAAAATCCAGTTCTACTATCCATAACCCCAGACCACTAGTTCAGAAATCTCAGTTTTTGCTGTAATTCCTTCATCTCTAATCCAAAGCAGTCCATATGGGACATTGGTAAATGGCTTATGTACTTGCAATGATGTTGGTGGTTCAGTCCTCCTGAGCAGCAAAGATTGCATTTCTCAAAGCATTACAAAAGCCATCTTAGTAGCCCCAGTTGCCTAAATGGCTGGTTCCTGAACCAGAATCTCCAGAATAACATTGAGTAGTTTTATATCTTTGTCTCTGATGCTTGTCAAACAGATAAGTGGAAACACAATAAAAATAGAAAGCAAAAATAAAATTTATCAAACCTAGAAACTGATAAGAAAAAAATCTGAGATTTAGGGGAAAAAAAAAAGTTAAAAAAACCCAACAAAAACAAGAACTGAAAACAAAACCTGTTTAGTCCACTTTCTTTGTCAAATGCACCAGTTTGGCATTCACTATGAAGCATGTGGTGCGTGATGTCTTATTGACATTAACTCTTCAGGATTAGAGCACCAGATGGATTCATAGTGGAAGCAGTAACAGATTTGGCAAGACTGATGGCTTAAGAGCAAAGATTTTCAATACATATGAAGAAAATTGTTAGGAAGGAACCATGTGTTGTTAAAGGCAAGCAAGGAAAGAGGCTGATGTTTGCACTCCTTTTAATGTCATTCAAAAACCCAGATGTTTCATGGAAAATTATGTCATATAATAAAGTAAGACCAGGTCTCATTTTTATAACACATTAAGGGTTTCAAGGTATATCTACAATGAAAGTCCAAACAGGCTTTAAAGATTCATGAATATCCTACTGGCATCACCAGAAGTGCAGCAACAGAGATGAAGACACCACTTTTACATCTGCCTCATCCTTTGCATAAGTGGAAAGGTATTCATGACCTGGCAGTCATGAATATTTCCAAAAACCATTAAACTGAATGCATGTAAGACTACACCACATCCTTCTTCTTATCTGCTTTATCCATCATATACATTCTGTGTTACTGGCTATGCTTCAGGATAAGGCTGAAGGGAAACATGGTCTTGGTAGGCACCATAATACAGTTCAATGGGTTCCTACATACCCCTTCAAAAAAACAAACAAGCAAAAAAAAATTCAGAAAAAGCTACAAGGCAACTGTTTTTGCCTGTGTGATCCCAAAAATGGCTAATACACACCACCCTCAAGAATTAGACTGCAGGTTGGTGACAAACAGAGTCCACAACTCACAATATATATTGGTTTGGAATTTCTTGTGCCTAAAAGGAGCATTAGAAGCTATGTTAAAGAACAGAGTCACCACCACAACAGTCTTAAGAGGCCAATAGGCACTCATCAGAAAAGATATCAAGATAGGTAAAGTCAATGTTAAGTTTGGTTTTGTGTGATGGTATAAATTTTGATTGTCCTTCTCAGTCCCAGCAAGAACTACCTAGAAATACTCCTATGAAAAACATGCACAATACTTTAACTGCTGTTTCTCCCTCTATAGTATTGTGCTACAGAGTAAAATATTGAATACATAAAAATTACTCATCTCCCTCATCAAGTGACAAAAGCCAGTTATTTTCCATTAATGAACAACAATAACAAAGAAAGAGTGCCGTTGATTTAATTATAAAATCACCCATTCTTGCATGTTTCTGCCTCAGCCTTGACTGCTCTACCGTTAAAACTTAAAAAACAAAACCTAGATAGCACCATTTGTGTGTCTCATGAGAGCTGGCAGGCAGGGACTACAAAGGATCAAGCAAAAGGCAAGTCCCACCGGAACTGCATCACTCCAAAATCTTAGCTCTCAGGCCCTGCACGCAAACTCCCAATTAGCAGAAGGATACATACATGCATATTTCATACAATAAAAGGTTGCTTCAATAACTAGATGCCAAAACCACTATGAAATTAGAGAGGGAAATCAAATCAATAGTAGGTCCAGCAGGAGACTGTGTTCTATCCTTGGATCTGTTTGCAGGCGTGCTGGTTGCATACAGATTAGCTGATAAATGGCTGATTCAATAGACTGGTAGCAAACACATGCTTTGCTAGAGATAACTTTTTAAGTCATCAAACAGACAGTGTCAGCCTTTGAGGATAAACCAGTGATGGCTTGTTGTGCTCTTTGAACTGCCTCGGAGACCCAGAGACTAAAGAAGTGTCTGAATGTTTCCCTGAATCCACTGGGAGGATTGAAAGCTTCAAAGAGTAACACTATCACATCCAAGGGGAAATGCATTGATTGAAGGAACCAGTGTGAAATAGTCTTTTATAATTACCAGAATGCTGGAATCGACTGGTGTTTTGCTGAGCCATATTTTATCTTTATTGGATTAACTGTGACACAGTAGGTTATGTCAAAGGGAATCTGCATGAATATTAAAAGTAAATGTGGTGTGAATAATAGATAACTTACATTAGATGCAACAGCATGCAGCAATTTTTATTCACCTATGTAATTAGATTAAAACAAATCTGCTGAATAAAGTATATTGTCTTATTATAATCCAAATTCAAAAGTATCAAGAAGTTATGAAACAGGGATAATTGCTGTTCTTTAGAAGATACATGTGGTTACTCACATATACCCATGACAGGAAAGAATTTTGAGAAGAGTTCTAGAGAAAATGGTTTTGTAATGAATAGAAAACCATTTCAGTCTGAAATTGTTAGTAAGAGTATCACATATCTACTTAGAACTTTGGTTTGTGCTGTTTAGGTTAAAAAAAAAAAAAAATAGAGGAATTGTAAGGAACAGAAATTATGTAAGGCAGATGAAAGGTAGTGCTAGGACCATACATTAAATCCTTCCAGTCATTTTAAAAGCATATACTCAGCATTGGGTCTTCTAATTTCCTAAATGATCAGCTCTATGTTTTTTAACATAATGAGTGTTTTCTTTTGTATGCCACAGAAATATATATTGGTTTGGAGATTTTAGCAGAGTGTTCAATTTTTGCAAAGCTCAGCAATTGAAAATATGAATTTCAATTATATCTCTAGAATCACAGGGTAATGTAGTCTGGAAGGGACCTCCAGAGGTCATTAGACAAAGCTCTGGCTCAAAGCAGATCTAATTAGATCAGGCTGCTCTGAGACGTGTCTAGTGGAGTCTTGAACACAACCAAGGACAGATATTTCACACTCTCTTTGTTCACTTATTCAAAGATTTGATAATCCTCATGAAAAAACTAAACCAATAAACAATCCAAAAACCACCTCCTTAACTTTAAAAGATATTAATTTTCTTCTATCCAAATTTTGTCTGTTTCCTCTGCCAGCATTCACTTCCTGGAAATCTGGCTGCATCTTCAATTTATCCTTAGATTACATAGTTACAAGACAGCTACAAGGTCTCCCCTTTGCCTTCTCTCTTTGGAGCTGAACACACAGTTCTCTCCTCCTATGCTTTCTGCTCAAGCCCCCTGATCTTGGTTGCCTTCATTGGATTTGCTTAACTGTGTCAATATTCCTCGCGTACTGGGGATCCCAAAACTTGACAGAGTAGGTAATATTTAGCCTCACAAGTGGCCAAAAAAAAGATCACTTCTCCAGACCTGCTAGCTGCAGTTGTCCAGTACAGCTGAGGATGCAAGTGGAATTCTCTGAATCATGTTCAGCTTATTGTCCACTAGGACTCCAAGGTCCTTTTCTGTGGGCCTGTTCCCTGACAACTCAGTCTGCATTCTTGCATGAATTTATTCCATTGCAGATGCAGGATTTGCAATCATGAGAGGCTTGCCAGTCCATCTCTCCAGTCAGTCTGCATTTCTCTGACTAGGGCCCCTGCCCTCCAGTGTGCTGACCACTAAAGCTTATTTGATTTTGTCCACAAACTTGCTGAGGTTGCATTTCCTCTTATCATCCGAGACATTAATGAAGTCATTAAACAGTTTTGTTTTCAGTATAGATCCCTGAGGGATGCCACTAGTTCCTGGCTGCCAGATGGACTTGTGCCACTGGTATAAACTCTCTGATTTCAGCAGTCCAACCAATTTTCTGATCAATTATCACTTGATCAGCTTCTGTCTCACCAAGCTGGTGATAGTGAAACTGGGAGACTGTAAAAAGACTTGGAAATCAAAATATCTAACACTCACTGCCTTGTTCACAGTACCAGTCCACTATAGGAAGCACTCAGGTTGTTCAGCCATTATTTATTTTTGATAAAATCATGCTGGCATATGAAAATTACCCTCTTGATTCTCAAGAGTTACTTCTCAGAGGATTTGTGTCTTAGCCTTTCAAGGCTGCTTGTAGTTGTCTGGATGCAACCTCTTGCCTTTCCTGAATGTGGTTGCAACATTTACTTTCTTTCAGCCATCCAGAACATCTTTTTCTTTTTCTTTTTCTTTTTCTTTTTCTTTTTCTTTTTCTTTTTCTTTTTCTTTTTCTTTTTCTTTTTCTTTTTCTTTCTTTTTCTTTTTCTTTTCTTTTTCTTTTTCTTTTTTTCTTTTTCTTACTCCTTTTTCTTCCTCTTCCTCTTCATCTTCCTCTTTCTTTTCCTCTTTTCCTTTCTCTTTTTCTCATTCTTTTTTATCTGACATCAGCTAGGTCCTGCATCACTCTTAGGTGCTTCACATCTGGGCTTCACCATGGGCTGTATATCTCTATTTATCTTAAGTGACTCCTAACTTGCTTCACTCCCACAGACTTTGTTAGTTGACTTAGGAATCTGGGAAGCAGGTTGGATAGATCTTAGCACTAAAACTAAGAAAGGCATTGAAGCATTACAATGGGAAAGAAGGGCCTACCTGCTATGAAATTTCTAGCTATTTTTTAACAAATTCCAGCTATTTTTTAATGCATATGTGCATACATACAGATATGTACTGCCTGTGAAAAAGTCATGGCAAGGATAGAACAACTTTTAAGGACTGTCTGCTCAGCACAGTCTTAGCTATGTGTCTAATCCTCTAGATTTTGAAGAAATCTCTCAAATATCTCAAATTTGTGGCAGGGTTTGTTTGTTTTTACTCTAATGACCTTTTTCCCTACATGATAGTAGGTAAAGATGAAGTCAGCCTTATTTTACCTTTAAATGCATCAGTATACGCTGAATAAGTCCCTTTCATTTTCAGACTTTATTGATCAAATTGATCTATTCACTAACTGTTGAAGAGCTAAACATTGCCTAGCTGCTGAGGCAAACTCATTTTTGACAATGGTGCACTTAAAGTCAATGAACACAGTCCACACAGACCAAACATAGCCCATAGTTTTCTTCCAACAACATTTGCATCACACCACATTTAGAATGATTCAAGTTTGACATTTTAGCTGTTAAAGGAGCCATGAAAGTGCATCACAGGGAAACATTCTTCTTACAGATTGTAAAATAAAGAAGAAATATTCCCTATTGCCTACCAAGCTACCATTGGGAAAAACATTTTATGCCATTTCCCCCTCATCTAAAAGAGCTGACCCATGTTTAAAAAGTTTATTGTAACATTTTTTTTACTGTGAGGGTGGTGAGGCACTGGAACAGGTTGCCCAGACAAGTAGCCCCATCCTTGGAATTGTTTAAGGCCAGGTTGGATGGAGCTCTGAGCAATCTGGTGTCATGGAAGATGTCCCTGTCCATGGCAGCAGGGGTTGTTGGAACGAAATGATCTTAAAGGTTCCTTCCAGCCCAGGCCATTCTATGATTCAGATTTGGTGATTCCGTGATTTTATGATTGGCATTTGAAATATGTAGTGCCATTTTTAAATATATACTTCAAGAGGGCACAAAATAAGCAACAAGGACCAGAACTGTCTATAGCAATATGACTAAAAACATCTAAAAATTGTGTCTTCCAGTCCCACATCTTACAGGGAGTTTCAAATAAGGTATCATCTGTAACAGCCAAAAACAATACATTAATCTCATAGAAAACAAAAGGAAATTTATGTTGTTAACATAAATTGATAAATAAATATGTTTTTTTGAAGAAGTACACTTTATTTAGCAATGCTCTGAATGCAGTCATGCCTGACTGTCCTGAGAAGATGGGCACTTGTAGGACAAATCAATAACTAACTGCAGAATTGGTGCTGGTGACAGGAGTTTGGGTTATATGACCAGCTGGGCAAAACTATTGTCACCAGTGCAATGATGGATGTCATAAAGACAGCTTTAAACTAAGAATGGCAGTGAGGGAGAGAGGGAGCAACCAATACTTCACTAAGCAATGTTCATAGGATGATGTGACAGCAAAGGATCAAAAAATTAACAAAAACAGGGCTTTTTGCATGTAGCCAAGGAAGCCCCTACAAGGCACCAATATGGAAAAATCTCCCAGACTCTCTCCAGACATTTAACATGCTGGGATGCCTCTTTGAAGTGTCAGTATACTAATGCATATGGTATGGGGAATAAACACAACAAATAAAGACTGTGCATTTGGAGAGGTCTAGTCTTACTGAGATCATGGGATGTTTCCCATCACTGGAGTCTTGAAATGGAGTGATATAGGTTTTTTAAGGATAGGGTGAGAAGAAAAGGAGGGGTAGTTGCCTTGTATGTGACAGACCAACGACAGAGCTCTGCCTGGGATGAATGAGTAACCAAATGAGAGCTTCTAGTTTAGTACTAAAGACAGTACAGGCAGAAGTGACATTATAGTGGGTATCTACTGTAGGTTTCCTCATCAGAAGTGAATCAGGCTTTCTGCAGACCGTAGTAGTCTCACATTCACAGGACCTAGTCCTCCTAGGGGACTTCAACTGCTGCCCTACTGCTGGGGGACCACACAGCAGGACAATATCAGTCTAGAAGATTCCTGAAGAACATTCATGGTCACTTCCTGCTGCAAGTGGTAGAAGAGCTGATGAGGACAGGTGTTCTGTTGCACTTCATATTCACCATCAAGGAGGAGCTCATTGGGGATGTGAAGGTCAAAGGCAGCCTTGACTATGGGAACCATGAGACACCAGAGTTTAGGATCCCTAAGGCAGGGAAAAGAGTGAAAAGCATGACTGCAACCCTGTACCTCAGTAGAAAAGATTTTGACCTCTCTGAAGATCTGCTTGCAATAATTCCCTGGGATAAGGCATGCAGTTAAGAGAATCCCAAGAAAGCAGGTTAATATTAAAGCTCACTTTCTTTAAGCTCAAGAGAAGTCCATTCCAACTAGGAATGAATGAAATCTGGCAAAAATGTCAGGATGCTTGCACAGATGAACAAACCATGCCCTGGCCAAGCTCAGACACAAAAAGGAAGCATACAGGGGGTGGAAGGAACAAAGAATAACCTGGGAGAAATAAAGATGAAGTAAGGAAAGCTCAAGCCCAAATGGAATTGAATTTGTTAGGATGTCAAAGACAAAAAGAAAAGGGCTTATATAAGTATATAGGAAAAAAAAGGAAGATTAGGAAAATGTTGGGCCAATTCTTTCCAGATGACCTGGTGACACAATACATGGAAAAAGGCTGAGGTACTGAATACCTTCCTCATGTTAGTCTTCACTAGCAAAACTGGTTTTCAGGAGTCTCAAGACCCAGAGACCTGGGGCTTAACTTGGAGTAAGGAAGACTTGTGCCTGATGCAGTAGAATCAGTCAGTTTAGGAAATACTTAAGGAGCCTGGACATGCCTAAACCCATGGGATTGGGTGGTGGTACTCATAAGAACTAAGGAAACTGGCTGATGCTGCTTTGAGGTCACTCTCAGTAATCTTTCAATAATCATGGTAACAGGGAGGGATGCCTGAAGACCTGAGAAGGTCACTCCTGTCTTCAAGAATGGCAAAGGAGATCTAGGGAAACACAAGCTAGTCAGCCTTACCTTAACGCATGGGAAAGTTATGAAGCAGCTAATCCTGGAAACCATTTCCAGGCACATGAATGAGAAGGTGTTAATCAGTAATAGTTAGAATATATTCATAGAAGAGATTTCATCCTTGACCAGGTTGATAAAGTTCTACTATGAAATGACAGGTGGATGGGTGGAAGGAGCACCAGTGGACATTGTCTAAATTAACCCATTAATATGTGAAAATACCCAAAGGGAAGGTGCAAAGAATACAAAGCTGTCCAGTGACAGGATAAATGGGCACAGACTGAAACACTGATGGTTCCTCCTGAATATCAGGAAACACACTTTTACTGTGATAGCAACTGAGCACTGGCACAGGTTTCCCAGGGAGGTTTTGGAGTTGCTGTTGCTGGAGATACTCAAAAGCCTTTGACACTCTCATGGACAACCTGCTCTATACAGTACTGCTTGAGCAGAAGTTTGGTACTGATGACCTCCTAAGGTCTTTTCCAACCTCAATCATCCTGTGATTGTGTCATAATGTTTTATGTTTAAATTATTGCCTTGGTAGACAAAGGTAGGGAACTACACATTTCCTACCTGGACTTCAGTGCTCTGTCTCTCATAAAATCCTCACAGAGAAGCAATGAAGTATCAGCTAAATGAGCAGACAGAAAGGTAGATAGAAAACTGGCTGAACAACTGTGTCCAAAGGTTGGTAATCAGTGGCATGAAGTCTTGACTGAGACCAGTAACTACTAGAGTACCACTGGGTCAGTATTGCTTCCAACTCTGTCTGACATCTTCATCAAAGGTCTGGATGATGGGACAGAAGGTACCTTCAGCAAGTTTGCCAATGACACAAAACTGTGAGGAGGGGATGATATGCCAGATGGCCATGAATTCTACTACCCAGAAGGACCTCATAAGACTGAACAAATGGACTGATAGAAACCTCTTCTAAATTTAAGAAAATGCAAAATCCTGCCAGTAGGGAGGAGCAGCCCCCTGCAGAGTATGGTGGCAGACAATTGCAGCCAGCAAGCTGAACAAGAGTCAACTTGTCCATGCAGTAAAGAACACCAGGGATGTGCCGGGCTGGGCTGCATAATTCTTCCCAACAGGTCAATGGAGACAATCCTTCCCTTCTCCTCATCTCTGGTGAGGCCACTGCTGGAGTACTGTGTTCATTTTGGAGCTCAGTACTACAACAGAGACATGGAGCTTCTACAGAGTCCAAAAACGGGCCATGAAGAGGCTGGAGCATCACCCACAAGAGGAAAGACTCATAACAAAGGGGCTGGCTGTCACACTTTGGGACAAGAAAGAATGAGGCAGGCAGCAGGAAAGTTCTATATTTAATTTTCTGACTCCATCCTATATACAAAATCCTCAGAAGGCACAAGATTGGCTACATAGGTTGCCACCTCTTTGATCTCGTTGGTGAAGACCACCATCAGTCACCTTTCTCCTCCCAGAGGAGAAATATGTAAACAAAAAGATAAATTCTAAAAATATACATTGTTTTCTTGAAGCTGCGTGAGAACAAAATGCAAACTCTGAAAAGCAGGCAAAGTTGGGGTGACAGCTGGCCTGGAGAATACTCAGGAAGGGATCTCATTAAAGTTTCCAAAAAGCTGTAGGAAAGATACAAAGAACACATAGACAGGCTCATTCCAGTGGGACACAGTGACAGGATTCAAGGAAAAGGACACAAACAGAAATACAGCTGGTGCTTCCTCAATACAATGAGTTATTCTTTTACTGAGAGGTCAACTGAGCAGAGCAACAGGTTGTCTAGAGGACTGGTGGACAGTTAATCCATGGAGACTTTCAAAAGCCATCTGGGAAAGGTATTGCAAAAGCTGTACAGAGCAATGAGATCACACCCCTGAGTCTCCTTCTCTCCAAACCAGACAAACCCAGAGCCCTCAGCTGCTCCTCACAGGATGTGCCTTCCAGCCCTTCCACCAGCTCTGTTCTGCTCCTCTGGACCATTCCAGGACCTTCCCACCCTTCTCAACCTGTGGGGCCCAGCACTGCACACAGGACTAGGGGTGAGTCTGAGTCACTGCACCACAGCTGAATCCAGCAGGATGATCCCATCACAGCTGGTGCTGCTGTGTCTGATGGGGTTTGCCCTCCTGGCTGCCCGGGCACACACTGCTGACTCACCCTGAGCTGCTGCCCACCAGCCCCCCCAGATCCCTTTCTGCAGGGCTGCTCTACACACACTCCTCTTCTAGCTCATGCTTGTGCTTAGCTTTACTGCATCCCAGGGGCAGACTCTGGTATTTGTCCTTATGGCATTTCATGCCACTGATGATGTCCCAAGGTTCCAATCTATCCAGATCCATCTGCAAGACTCTTGACCCTCAGTTTGGTATCATCTGCAAACTTGATAATGTGTATTCAACTTCTTCATCCAGATAATTTATGAAATTATTGAACTGAACTGGCTCAAGAATTTAACACTGAGAAACATGGCTAGTGACTTGTCACCCAGCAGTTTTATCCCCACGCACTACAACCCTTGAAGCCCTGCCATTCAGCCAGTTCTTCACACAGTACTTTGTGTACCTGCCCATTTCACAACTATATAACTTGTCCAGAAGGATACTGTGAGGGACAATATCAAAAGCCTTCCTAAACTCTAGAAAAACTACATCACACCTCTCCTTCATCCACTGTGTAGGTGACTTTATCATAGAGGGGTAGAGAATTAATTAAAGAGGACTTTGTTGAACCCTTGCTGACTGTGTCTGATGTTCGCATTAATCTCTAAATGCATTTCAATAGTACCCAGTATGACCTTACCCATAAAATTTCCACATACTGAGGTGTCAAACTAACAGGTCTGTAGTTTCCGGGCACTTTCTTCATACCTGGGACCTTCTTCATACCCTTCATACCCATAAACTGCAGTTATATCAACTAGCTTCCAGTCAGTGGGGACCTTCTCAGAATCCCAAGATCTTTGAGAGATGTTCCTAGTTTAACTTCTACAGACTCCTTCAGTACTCTCAGATTATTCCTACCAGACCCCATAGACTTATGAACATTCAACTCATCTAACCTACTTCTTACAATTTCAATGTTCACAGATGGAATGTCACTGCTCACAAAGTCCTCTGACTCAGAGGAATGAGCAGTCCAAGGTCTACTTTTAATATTAAGAACTGAAGGAAAAAAACATTTAATGCCTTCACTTTTGCTTTTTCCTCACTTGCTAGATGACCACAAGCATTGGTCCAGTATTTTCCTTAGTCATCTGTTACTATTGACCTACTTGAAGCCTTTTTTGTTGTCTGAAACAGCACTGGCCAGTTTCAACTCTAGCTGAATCTTGTTCTTTTATGTTTGCTCCCTGCATGTAGGAACTTCCACTCTGTCCTGCAAAACTGACCTCACTTCCAGAGATCATACAGTATTTTTTCTTTCATGCGCAGTTCCCTGTTCAGCCAAGCTGATCTTCTGCCCCATTTGCATAGTGGGATTGCTTGCTCCTGTGCTTTCAAGAAATAGTTCTTAAAGACTGACCTATACTCATGAACCCCACAACCCTCAAAAGCAGACTCCCAGGGGACACTATTAGCTAGCTCCCTGAGCAACACAGAGTTTGCTTTCCTAGAATACTAGCTCTACAGAGCTTTTTTATCATTACACCAAAAATTCTAAACTCAGGTATTTTGTGAGCTAAAGCCACTGTGGCCAAAACAGCTGCTTAACCTCACATGTCCCAAGAGCGCTCTTCTATTCCCAAATAATGAGTCCAGGAGAGATTCTTTCCTACCCGGCCCATCAAGTAATGGTGACAAGAAATTACTTTCAATATACCTCAGAAATTCCCCAGACTTGTTTCTCATAGCCCTATGTTAGTCTGTTAATGTCTGAGATATTAGGAAACCTCAAAAAATGCTGCTCTCAAAAGCGGCATTTGCTGCTCCTCAGCTTCAGTGACAGGTTTCTGTGCATTGGTACATCTGGACCCATACAGCACTTGAAAAGAATCCTCAGCACTTGAAAAGAATCCTCCGCAAATGCAAATTATTCCAGCTTCAGTCACACCATTGAAGCTCTGCCTATTTAGAACAGGCATGGAGCTGATCTACTTCATAAAATAAATAAATAATAAAAACTAAATAGCAAACTGAAAGTCTTTGCAAGGAAATTCCCATCTCAAAGCAGATTTTTTTTTTTCCATGGGAGTTATAAACCCTTGAAAGTAGCAGGTTTATAATGGAAATGCTGACACAACTTTAACTATAGCATTGCAAATGGCGATGCTATAATTAAGCTTCGATCTTCTTTGGAAAAAAGGAAGAGGGAGGTTATTGTTCAATGGACTGCTCTGTCATTTGCTGCAGCGATTCTTAATTGTGTCTCATTACTGCAAGATGATCATTACTCTACTTGTCTATCTGATTTAGAGACCACTAAAAGTGTCTTGTAACAAGCAGCCATCTCCTATGCAACAGTCCTTTGGCTCTCACCCTCATTACTCAGAATCTGTCCAATTATTTGTCATTAAAGTAATAAAAAGGGCTGCAGCAGAAAATGTAGGAGGTAATTGTTGGAGGCCTGCCGAGGAAAAAAATGAAAACTGTTTTCAAGGCACTGGGAAAGTGACATCGTTAATTAAGTATTAGAGAATATGCAAATCAGTCGCAATTTCAAGAGACTGTAGTAAAGTTGAGAGAACATTATTATTATTTGCGGTAAAAGGAGGCAGAGTTTCCCACTCAGTGCTAGGTTTAGTTACTTCCTAAGAATGGCAGTGGCAATAGGTGCAAGCTCCAAATAAAATTAGCAGATGGGTAAATTTCAGCGTAAACTGTCCCTCTAACTTTCTGCAGTTCAGAGACAGTGAAGAAGGGAGTCACAATACAGAATCCCAATTAAGGATTTCCTATAAATGCTGTTTATTTGGTAGCTACCTCACATGAGAGTGTATATACCACACACTATAACTCCTTCAAAAACTGTCAGAAAAAAATTGTACGAGTGACTTCACTGTTTGTTTATATCACTGAATATGCTGTAATTTACACTTCACCTTCATGGGTTTCATTTATTCAAGCAGAAAGAGAGAGAAAGGCAAAGAAGAAGAGGGAGAGTGAAAAACAGCAAGAAAGGAAAAGCAATACAAGAACTCTTGTGTAACTAATTAAAAAAAAATTGGGGGAGTCTTTCCAGGTAATTATTTACATAAATGAAAAAAATGATACATCAGTCCTTAATCACACAGTTGTAGAAGGAAGATTATTGAAAGCAACTGTAATTTGGGCACATCGTGAGCAGATGCAAAGGTGTGGCACATCACTTCAAAACGATCAAGTCCAAAGAATCAATCTTCCTTCATGCTGAGCTTTAGATAGGAAAAAGGCTACTCAAATTTATGAGGAAAACAGTTCAGATGCAAATTAATAGATTTAACTGAACATATCTGGGCTATAAAACGTTGATTTCCAGAGCAGAAATTCAGGCACAAGGAGAAAGAGCCTGGACTAAAAAAACCTCTCTATGAGGCATCTTGATAGGGATCTTGTCTTGACTTGGAAGGAAAGACAAAGTAACCTTTCAAAGTATCGTAGATTCATGCAACATATCTTGAGTAAGGACCATCAGGGAACTGTTTGGTTCATTGTTACTCCATATTCAAGAATTTGCTGAGGTTTCCTGGTTCAGCTGAGAACAACCTCAAGAGTAAAACTTCCCTGTTCCTTGCATGTATCTCTAGTTTCTGGCCTCCTGAAAAACGTCCCGCTTAACATGCAATTTTAAGTCTCACAGGAAAGAATCACTTCTCTGTAAAAGGGAAGACGATAGACAAATTATACTTTGCCAGACTTGGCACAAGCAAAGTGTTGGACTTTGACCTTTAGGAAAAAAGAAAAGCATATTTAGATTTGCACAAACCAGCTGTCTTCCTTTTTTTACTCACTCAGGTTTAACACAGGATGATTAGAGAGAAAACACAGGGTAACCTGATGTTACTGCAGTAGTGAAGTCAATGAAACTTGACCACTGTGTAGAGAAGCATGCTGTAAAAAAATTTAGTCTCCTTTAACTGGTAAGCAATCAAAGTAAATTATCCAAGGAACAGAATGGGACTACAAAATGGTTGTAGCAACACATTTGGCCTCAGCATTCTGCACCTCAGCATTTAAGACATTATTATAGGTGTTGTGAAAACACATTGTACAACTTATTTGAGTGTTAGGAGTTTAAGGAAAAGCAGTCTTGAATAGATATTAAGTCTCTAAACTTTTGCTTTCTGGAAAGCAAAATAAAATGTATAAACACTGTATATCATTTTAAATTGTCGTTGTGGCCAGCTCTACAGATAATTACAACAGAAATGCTTTGTCCTAGGACAGAGAGGAAATTTCCATCCTACAACCACATAGGATGGTGCCTGCAAAATGCACAGAAAAATAACTCTAAGATACAAGGTTAGTTTCACAAAACAGCAGGAAGTAGACAAGAGGATGTTTTCCCCTACTAGCACAGAAAAGCAGATCTTGCTTTATTTATTTATTGTTTTGTTTTTAATCTTTTTTTTTTTTTTTTTTTTTTTTTATTTTTTATTGCTGTGGTTTCTGGAACATTCTTTGTTAGTCTTTTTAAAAACTGCTAAACTCTCCTAATATAAGTCGTTAGAATGGAAGTTCATTCAACTAGTCTAACCCTACAGACCCCGTAAACTAATTTTTTTAATGGTACTCTATGAACAAGAACCCACTACACACAATCAGTATTTTCAGAGTCCCACGTCTCAGTCTAATCATAACCAGATTTTTTGAGTGACAGCATTCACTGGATTTTAGTTTATCCCTTTTACATCCCACACACCACTTTGGAAGTGTCAAATACTTTAGAGGTGTTGAAGTAAAGAGTGCAAACATAATTCNTTCAGAAACAGAAGAAGTGTTTTATCTGTCTGTTCCTGTGCTAACACATACTAAAATATTTTCCTGTCCCTATTGCACTCTCAAAGACTCACCAGGAGAGCTACGCTGGAATACAGAAAAGTTCAAGAAAATGGCAAAACCAGAAATCCTTCAAAAATAAGAATAGAAGAATTCTTTCTCTATCTTAATTACCAAAATACAAGCATGTGTATTATTTTTGGAATTACTGTAAGGAACTTGTAAGCCCACCTAGGCTTCTCTCTAGAAGTTGCACTGCACATCTTCTGCATTTTCCCAGTTTTCAAACACAGCTATAGATTGTAAAATGAAAAATTAAAACCAAAATCCAGTTGTGAATTTGCACAATAAACAAGTGTTAGTAGTAAGTTTCACTCGATATTTAGAACAAGCTAAATATCCTTTTCAGGGTATTTTGAAGTACAGGAGGTGCTTTTTTGGGTTTACCAATTATCATAGTGTAGGTTATGATCTTAGGTGGACAGTACATCACTACTGCAGGAAATGTTGTTAGCAGATTGATTTTTTTTCCAATGCTTGAAAACTCTGAGAGGAGGGAATTTTATCAGGTCTCTGTGTTCTAACAGTCTAAAAATAAGACTCTACTCAGTCTGTTCTTTAAGCTTTTCATTAGATCCAAATCCCAGGCTTCTTTCTGAAAATTAAATGAAGGAAATTGGAAATAGGGACAACATACTCTTGTCTTCAACAAGTTAAAGTAAAAAGTGTGTTTATTCACTCTTATAGTTATATAATTTAAACTTGATTAAGCTGAGTAAAAAGTTCATTAACTCTTTGTTAGGATATTTTTGGTAAGGTCAAAAAAAATTAAAAGTATGCAAGCAGGTTTCTAATCATCTAACACATTTTTCACTACCTGTTGCCATTTTGGTTTTTCAAATTAAGTATATAATTAGTTTGACTATATTCTTTCCTTAGAGATAGACAGGAAAATCTATGACTTGTGAAGGTGGCAAACAAAGAAATCAATAGGTGTCTGCCTTAGTGGGAACCTGAGGGGATTTGTAAGTGTGGTAGCAAGAGCTGCCAATTTTGCTAAGATGCTATTCTACACTGTGCCAGAGATTATATCTTGATTCTTATAGCAGAATCAGTAAAAAAACCCCAAAAAACCTACAAACTATGCTTGCTTAGGGCAGAGGGAATACACTTGGAATCTACTCAACAATTTCTCATGAGGGAATTTTTATTCATATTTTTCTATCCTAACAAATACTCCCCATACATCACAGATGTTTTTCTATCCTAACTAATACTCCCCATACTCCCCATACATGACAGTTTCATTAAGTAATTTTAAGAAGCAAAGGAATAAATATAATGAAAAGATTAAATGATGCACCAAGTTGCTCCAGAAAGACATCAAAATTCCTCAAAGGGAAGGGATCTTCTGGATCACATTCACCTCTTTGTAAATGGGCAGTGAGCTATATTATTTTAAAAGTAATATAGTACACCTCTAAACTGTTCAACAAAATAATAATAGAATTAAAACATGGTCCTGATTAGGGACATTGACTGTGGTACATGTCTGAAAAATAATTAATTTTGTCTAGAGTTCATGTATAACCACACTGATAACAAAACTAAATTTGATCAATTAAAAGACTTGCTGAACTGAATAGTAAGTCAGCAAGATTAGGTAGAACAATAATATGGAAACTTTAAAAATTAAAAGGATCACAAAAAAGTGAAAAGGACCATGAAAAAGTGGAAGTAAAGCAGAGTTTAGATAAATATGAGATAATTTATCACACTCTTACAATGGGTCACTGTGTCTGACCCTTTGCAATTATTTTCTAACATTTATGAAGTGGGCAATGCTGTTGGTGTTTGTGTCATTGCTATTAGAAGCTATAATAGTTTTTAACCAAACACTCTGAAAATAGAATCTTTTCCCTCTCTCTTATTCTTTTACCAAGCTATAACTAACTTCCCACATGTTCAGTGAAACAGCTGACAGGAACAAACAGTGAAAAGCACATTATATGGGTTAGGATCCTTTCCCTGTCAATTGCTTCCATTGGTTGTGAGACTTAAACAGTAAGTTTCAGACACTTAGCTATGTAATTATTTTATGAGATCCATATTCTGATTAAACCCTTTTATTATTACTGGATATTATGTAAATCAAACAGTAGCTTACAATCTAATCATTATAAACTCATGAGTTCTGTCAACAGAATTTGACCCAAGGAGATCCTGTTGTTCACACCATTCTGCGATAAAACAGAAGTCATTTAGAAATACATAAATACTTCTTTAGGATTAAAAATAAAGATAATTGTGAAGGATTTCTATGTGTACAATGTTCTGAAAAAGGAATCTAAATAGCATAACAATGTGTCTTCCACATTTTGTGTTAGAACAGCTCTGATGCCCTCATGTGGGAAAAATATATTTTAACACATGCCACGTTGGCTGAAAATTCATGTTAGGAAACAAATATAACCTTGCAAAAAAAATGAGGGACAATTTTTTTGATATTAAGAATAGAATAAATTTTATTTTCATTTAATTTTGAGCAGGAAGATGCACTAAACATATAAAAACAAATAACTAAAGCAAAAAAAAAAAAAAAAAAAAAAAAAAAAAAAAAAAAAAAAAAAAAAAAAAAAAAAAAACAAAAAAAACCCTCCATCAAACAAGATTATTTAAGGAAAAAAGTCGGGTAACAAGCATAAAAAGTGCATCATTCCACAGAAAGGCTTTATTTCCGGTAATTATCAAAGTGTTCAGAATTGTATTTTATTCATATATTTGTCTAAAAACTGCCTTCAATGGAAAAACAATCATAAATTTCTTGCTTTTTACTTCAACCATCAGCTCTTATAAATATGGTCTTTTCTAGTGGAAAGCCTAATTACTGTGTTTAGGGAGTAGGTGGTCAATTGAAGAGTGAAAAATAAAATTTGTTGTCTTTTGTTTAAATTCATTCACATCTATACTCTGGGACAGAATAATTTTTTTAAAGACTTGCTGTTTTACTGATTGACTGTCTATTGCTTAATCTTCATATCACACTGAACATGAATAAAAAAGGTCTGCTAAAATTGATTATTCCTGGATTTGGAAATGTATCATTGCTATATATTTGTACTGAAATTGTACCAAGTTACTTCAGGAATAAGCTACACTTATAGACAACTATAAACAACCATAAGAATTATAAGAAAGAAAATAAGAACTATAAGACTTAAAAGAAAGAATTCCTCATATGCCAAAGATATCAGAATGTTATCAGAATCATATCAGACTACAGCAGAGTGTCTGGGAAAACTAAGATATAAGAGCTACATCATTTAAACCAATGGCCATTTCATGGATTTTCTACCCCCAATCTGTCAAGATGAATGTGATTATATTCCCTTTGGAACCCCTTTATTTCTTTTTCCATGATAAAATACATATGACAAAAAAATTACTCAAAGAACTCAGGGGTTTTTTATACACTTAGATGATCTGTGAACAGTCAATTTTCTGAGTGTATTCATTATTTCATCATAAATACTTTATGTGAACATATCTGCCCACGGGTCTGCTGCAAACTATTCACTTTGGTTACTGCATTTCTTTGACTATTTTTAATTCATCATTTGTTCTGTACACCTAAATCACATGAGCTACATGGCATTGTTTCTGCTTCTCAGTGATTTGACTGAAGAAAACCTTTGTAAAGCAGTAGGAAAATTACTTAATCAGACCTATCATATTACTAAACAAATACAATTGAATGTGTATTAATATTCTTCTGAAGAACAATAATTCCTCATCATTAATATAAACAGATGTCTCTTCTAAGCCAGTGTTTGCAACAAAAAAAAGAGTAAACAGAAGCATAAATTCTGGTCAGATCAAAATCAATTGGAATTTTAGGCCATGAACGTACTTTTTCCTCCCATTGTTTACTCAGTCTCTGTCTCTTCACTTAAAAAATATCAAGAAATTAATAAACACTACAAGTTCTACATCAGAAAACAGACAAATGCAACACAAGGAAAAAGTTCATAGTGATGCTGCAACCAGCATGAATAAGATCTTCAAATTTATATAAAATATTAGACTGATCATATAACTTTCATGTTTGGATGAGGAGAGCACCATTGGAAGATACATCACTTCAAAGGATTATGGTAGACCTCATCTCCTAGTGCAACTCTAGAAACAGATACAAAGAAATTGAATTCTGCACCAATAAACAGAAGATTCAGATTTGGCCTGAAAGGCTGCCTTTAAAATATCACACCTTTTGTCTCCACATGCAGAGAAGCTTGTCTGTGAGCACTGTATGGCAGGGCAGTATTTCTTTGGGGAATCTTTATCAGATGGTGAGGCAAAGTAGAGATGGACAGTAAAAAAAGAAAACCCAAACCACCCAACAAAACAAAAGCTGCAAAAGCAACAAGCATCCTGGGGCAATACCTTAAGATTATCCCTTTAGGAGTAAATATTGACACTGCCATAGTTTAATTCCTTTACAGCATTTTCCCTGGACCAGGTAGGTTTCCTTATAAGGGTAAGGATGACATATGCAGAGGTAGAAACAGCCTTGAAATAAAATTAATGAATTTTTCAAGTCTTAAAATTTATACTGAAACCCCGATGTTTTAAATACTCAAGGTGACTTTTCTAGCATATTTATTTTTCCAGTTAACTATCTCCTCTCAAAAAAAACCAAGGAAAAAGACTGCTCCTTTTCTCTGTGTCATAAGGAGGCCCTTACCCACTTAGGACAAACCCTAAGATCACAGCATATCCAAACTGTAACATTTTCACATTACTTTCTGTCAAACTGGAACTTACAGCTTCTTGCTGATAAGCAACCTGATAAATTTTAGCCCCCCTCCATGTTAAAACTAGTGCTTTTACTAATGACCAATATAATTTTATTATATCCCTGAAAGTTTTTTTATTTGCACTTTTCCTTGCAAAGATAGGGGAATGGCTTCAAACTGAGAGAACAGATTTAGGTTAGATATTAGGAAAAAAAAGAATCTTGCTGTGATGGTAGTGAGGCACTGGAACAGCTTGCCCATAGAAATTGCAGATGCCTCATTTCTGAAAATGGTCAAGGCAAGTGGACAGAGCTCTGAGCATCTGGGTCTAGTGAGAGGTGTTCCTGTCCTTGGCAGAAGGTTTGGAACTGGATGATCTTTTATCTCTTCCTACCTAAACCAATGGATGATTCTATGATTCTATGATTCTGCGATTCTGCTTTGAAATACTAGCTTTTGGGTAGAAGCATGCAGTGCTTCTACATAAGTAAATTATTTTCAAATTTTAGATTTATTCAATAAATAAGTAAATTACTTTCAAAACCAAATGAATCTTCCTGAACTCTCTAAGTCATTGTTCTGAATGTCTGCATCTAAGGGGAGTTTTGGATATGGCTCATTACAAACAGAAAAGAAAAAAAAAAAAAAATTATTTGTTTCTTATGGTCAACATTACCTGCTTGTTCACATGCCTTTTTAAGTTTCACTGAAGAGCCTCACTACCCATTGAGTCTTCCTCAGCAGCTTGTTTGAAGTCACTACAAAAATAAAAAAAAAGAAATAAAATAAGTAAAATGCCTAACTCTCCAAAATAATGCAGAAGTTATCCTGTGAGAGTCAAACATCTGATGTTTTCCATTGATGGTAAATCAGCTTTGGGAAAGGATTTTAAAATTGCTTAGAAGTTGCTTTTACAGAACTTTTCTTTTTTGTCACTAAGAAACTTTAAATCTGCCACAATTATAGAAAAATTCCAGTATTCAGTAAAGACTTGGTGCAATTTAGCTTATATTTTGCTAAAACTGAAGTTCAGTATGACTAAGCATGCTCTACTTTTCAGATTCTACTCTTCTATAGATGATGTGTCCACATAACATTTCATGTGGTCTTTCAGAACAGAAAGAAAATATGGTTTTTCTTGCCACTCCAAACCATTTGAGGTGAACACTAGAATGAAGACCAAGAAACCTCTTCTCAACCCAGTGCCTTCCAAACATGCAACATGTTTCTTTTGTTACCCATAGGCCTGAAATGGAAATTGCCTGATTTGAACAGGAGACTAAAAACGTTTTTTTTACAACAGACATTCCTAAGTGGACAAGAATGAACATAATGCCAAAAATGAGAATGAAGGAGGTGATAGAAATTATGGTTGACAGTGAGAGGAGAAGAGAACCCTCAAAATGGTGAGTACAAACCAAAGAATGCTCCAGCCAGAAGACAGCCCTCTAAAAGAAACTGTTTGGAAATTATTATGAGCTGAGAGGAAAGGGTAAGTATAAATGGGCTTTTCAGAAACACCAGGCTAAAACCAGCAAGAGATAGGTGAGAAAAAAAACCCAGAAACTTATTCATTCTTTCCTATAGTGCTGCATCTGTAGAACTAGACCTGAAAACCCAAGCTGACAATTCTTACAAGCACTCTCAGTTTTGGAGTAACTCCCTCAAGGGCATTCAGTACAACCGGACACTAAACAGCTTGCTTCTAAACAAGGACTGAGTGTAAACTGCTTATTCAGAGAGATTATTTCAGATCAGCCATTTTTATGAAGTTTATAGAACTAAAGCTAATTTTAATTTTATCCAATAATCTTGCATTTAAAAATTCTAAACCAAATATGCCCAAAGACTGGATCAAGGAAATAAAAAAACTTAGGAATCAAATGCTGTGCGGGGAAATACAAATAAAACAACAAAAGACCCAAACCAAAACAAAAAAACAACCAAACAGAACCCCACAACTACAAAAAAAAAAAAAAAAAAAAAAAAAAAAAAAAAAAAAAAAAAAAAAAAACCCAAACAAACAGACGTATCACTTGATTTAAAATTAGCTGCTACAATTGGGAAGAATACCTATTAACAGTTATTCATTTTTATGCTGTGTACAAGTGATTTGCGCTAAGCAGTCTCATTTAAAATGTGGAACAGGCTCTCACAGGTTGCCAGCACCTGGATATAAGGTCTGTAGCAGACACTCATGTGCTCTCACCTTTAGAGACGCATGGGCACTTTCAAATCCAGAGCTGGCTGTTAATACTTTCACCCACCACTTTCTTCCAAGTCCCTTCCTCTGTTCATCAGCTGGTGTATCTTGGCCATCACACATTCATTAACACACCCACATTCCAGACACTGGCATCATGTACACATGGCCTTCTTACTCCCAGTCCAAGTTTATTAATAAGACAGAAATTATTAATAAAATAGGACAGGTTGTGCTGATCAAGCACAGGGAAAGCCAGACAATCAGATCAATCATATGATCAGTTCTTTTCATCATCTTCCACCTGTATTTTCTCAAAATTCTTCCTCCCCCAGTCACCCAGGTATCTCTCTTTTTTCTGCTTTCTCCCCTAAATAAACCATCACAAGTCCAGTGAAATCCTGAAATGCTTTTGTCACCCATGTGATTACATGTCTCACACCCTGAACCAGCCCTAGTCCAAAAGGTGATCTCCTCCTGATGATTCATCTTGGTGGGTTTCACATCTGGACATGAAAGCTGAAGCTCTCTTGGGTCAGCTCTGGAAGGATCCAGAGAAGGTACCCCTGGAATCTGCAGATTGTGTTCCCATCTGCAATCATATGTCCCTGTGATTTTTTGGGCAGTGGAGATGGGTCTTTCTTTGATTGGGTGATGACCTGTGGGGTAGGCCTAGGAGTAATGGGAGATGGATATTGTTTGGCTCTCAAACAATATCGGTGGTGTGTCTCTGTGCTCCTTTGTGGGCATGTAGAGGAACTTTCATCATATAACTTCACCAAGCTCGATTCAATCACGTACCAGAGTTCAACATTCTGTATTAGTACCAGCAATGAAGTAGTTCCTATATACTAATATTTCCCATTTCATATTTTCCAGAGAGACTACTTGAATATTTTGAAGTCTTCAAGAAGTAGTTTCAAGTGAAATATAATGATATAGAAGTCTTCTTTTAGGAAAACTCTATTTTATCAGATGTTTTGTAAATTACTTATTCTTTAGAGTTATCTAGTCTTATTAAGCCGTTATTCCCTTGAAATACTTGACTAAAATCCAGTTATTTTTCAACTCAGCACTCTGAGTTTTCTTGAATAGATCACACCTGACAGACAGCCTATGATTCAGCAATTTTTCCAAGAGACATGCTATAGCGTTACCAAAATGTTGTTGAACAGTTGGTGCTGAATGGGTACCAGATACTTCCACATTTAAAATTAGGTTCTGATTGCAAATGTCACACTTCTTTTTAAAAGATCTACAGCTTGATTTGACAGTACCACTAATAGAGCATTTCCACATCTCAGTTTAAATAAAACTCCTCAGAAAAACGTCTACATAAACTTTTCAATAAAATTAATGATTTCTCAATCAGTTGGTGATTTTATTTATTTTCATAACTTGATTGCAATTCTATTCTAGCCCCATGCTCCCTGAATAAGCAAGGTCAAACCTGAAAATCAAATAGTGATTTCGTTTTCTCTGATAAGGGGAAACATCCTCCAGTAATGCTGATAGGATGCTTGTACATTTTTTCTTTTCATAATGTTTTTTAACAAAATTGTTGTATTTCATACTATCACATTGTATAAGTATTTTTGGTTCTTGTGGTATTTACACTTGTGTTAAGCATGGGCTTTAATTCTTCCATCCTTACCCAAAGAAGAGCTGCAAATTTTAACTTTAAACATCCCACAAAAGTAAATCAACTTAAATAGGAATAGAATCTTATAATGGTTTGGATAGGAAGGGACCTTAAAGATCATCAAGTTCCAACTGCCCTGCCATGTGCAGGGATACTTCCCCACTAGACCTGGTTGCTCAAAGCCCTGTTCAATGTGGCATTGAACACTGCCAAGGCTGGGGCATCCACAGCTTCTAAGGGCAACCTGTTCTGGTGTCTCAACATCCCCACTGTAAAGAATTTCTTCCATACATCTAACCTAAATTTCCCTTTTTCAGTTTGAAGCCATTCCCCTTGTCCCATCACTACATCTGGTTATGAAGAGTCCCTCTCCATCTTCCTGGTAAGCCCTCTTCAGATACTGGAAGGCTGCTATGAGATCTGCACTTAGTCTTCTCTTCTTCAAGCCTAACAGCCCAAACTTTCTCAGCCTGCCTTCTCTGACATGTGCCCCTATCAATCTCACAAATTCTGCTGGACTTGCTCCAAAAAATTCATGTCCTTCTTATGTTGTGTCCTCTTTGTCTGTGGTGGGGCAAAGAATAATGGGTACAAATTGAAAGAGAATAAATTTATGTTGGACATAAAATTAAGCTTCTTACTTTGAGGGTGGTGAGACACTGGAAAAGGTTGCCTGGGGAGGTTGTAGATGCCTCAATCCTGGCTGCGTTCAAGACCAGGTTGAATAAGTCCTTGTGCAACCTGGTCTAGCAGGCAGTATCCTTGCCCAGGGCTGGAGTGTTTGGAGCTTGTTGATGTCTAAGACCCCTTCCAATCTCTTAACATTTTGAGATGTTAAGAGATTCTCCAAGTGCCTGAATTTTCTTTTCCCTACTTGGGCTGTGTGCCTAGGACACCTGCTATTGAAGATTTAAAACACAGAATTCATTGACAGCCTCAGCCTTTTCCATAATCTCAGTCTCCCATTTCATTCCAGAGAGGGCCCACATTATTCCTTATCTTTCTTTTGTTACCAACACACCTGTAGAAGCCCTTCCTTTTGTCTGACATCCCTGGCTAGACTCAATTCTAAGTGGTCCTTAGCTTTCCTAACCTCATCCCTAGCTTCCCATACAATTTTCCTGCATTCCTCCTAGGCCACCCGTCCTCTCTTCCACCTCTGCTTGTAAGCTTTTTCCTCTGAGTTTTTACAGCAGTTCCATGTTTATCTGTGCATGTCTCCTGGAATTTTTTCCCAATTTCTTCCTTGTTAGGACACACCACTCCTGAATTTGGAAGAGGCAATCCTTGAATATTAGCAAGCATTCTTGGGCCCCTCTGCCCTCCAGGGCTCTATCCCACAGGACTCTACCTAGTAGACCTCTCAAGAGGCCAAAGTATGCTCTCCTGAAGGCCAGAGCAGCAAGCTTGCTCAATGTCTTTCTCACTGCACTGAGAATCTCAAATTCCAGCATCTCATGGTCACTACAACCACAGATGCCACGGAGCATCACATTCTCCATTCTCCAGCTTCTTCCTGTTAGTGAGCACAAGATCCAGCATTGCACCTCTTCTCATTGACTCCTCTATTACTTGTATGAAAAAGTTGTCAGCAACACTTTTGAAGGATCTCCTGGACTGTTTGTACCCTGCTGTGCAACCACAATATATAAGATAATTTTTTTTGGTAAAAATATTTACATGCATATTAAAAAATAATACTAATTTATGCTATTTTATGCCAATAAATATTGTCCATAACTCAACTATGGTCTTTAAAAACTGAAGAAGTCTCATACAAGGTAACCAAATAAGAGAAAAGGGGGACAAAATGTTCTGCTGCCATTACACAATATACACAATCCATACTAAAGCTCTTTACCTGATAAAGATAAATCCCTGCATAAGGTGCCCAGGAGAAAACAAAACTCCACCTCTGAACTTTTGGGTTTAACACCACAGCTTTCACAAACAAACATCACCACCCTTTCTCATGACTCCTTGCTAGAAGAAAATATCCTGTGAGGCAACAACAATCCTTAAACACAAAGCAGCATTGCTGATGACACAGTATTTATATGCTAGTTGTCTCTTAGGTGAAATACAGCATGGACTTTTGTATTGTATTTTAATACAAGAACAACTGCAGTGATTTAGCAATATTTATATGTGCTTACATACAGGGTAGATAGACTATCAGAGCAATACCAGTATTCAGAAAACTCCACATGATCTCCAATTGCATCTTGCCATATTGAAGAAATAAGACCAAGGATATTTTTATTTCTTTCTTAAGCTTTGCCTTGTCAAGTTTTTTGCCTTTTAATACCCCCACAGCCTTTTAACAATCCCACCATACTATGTCTAGTCATCCCTTAAAAAATACAAGTCTTCCTCCACTGTTATTTAAAGCATTGTTCTCCCTACCAGGTACACATGGAATGTAATGGTGATTTACTAAACATCTAGAATTGGCTTTTACATGTGAAGTTTCCACAGAAGGGATGCTTGCAGCAAATACTTTATCAGCACAGACACAGCAAAAAATGTTTACTTTCTTCAATATCATACAAAATACCAGTTAAGAAACACTGCCAGATGCCTAAGTAATCAACCAGCTGGATGTATGGAGCATCAGTGTGTTTCTGTCCCTCTGTATCAAGCAGAAAACTGTGATCCCCAAGCTGGATAAGACATTCTGATCAAGCCCTGCAAATGAATGACCATAATCACACAGCAAGATATATTGTTCATGTTATGTCCTTTGCAATAAAAGCAATAAAATATTTAATAACATAGGAAAATCAGGCTTTGTTTCCGAAGCAGTGGAGGGTTCTCATGGTACCTTTAAGTCTCTTTATTTTGGATTCCCAGTTTAGGCAATAACTAATTCTCAGTAAAGTCTGTCTATGTAATGTAATCTTTTACTGAAATCTCATATTAATTTTGTCTGAATTAAGCATATTCCTTTACTAACCCTGCTGCTGCGTGAAAAATTAAAGGATTTTTTTCATACTCCAAGTAAATAAATCTACAATTCTCATATTGTCTCCAACAGCCAATAAGTTTAAGGAAAATCATAAAAGGTTTTATCTTCTAGTTCAGATAGTTTAAACCCAGCATAATTAATTTCCATTTACACATTCAAAACTTCAAAAAAGTATCTGTCTTTATGACCAGTGGATATATTCCTCAAAATTAAGATGGTTTAAAGAGCATATGAAGACATAACATATGCTGTCAGATATCCAAAAGATTCATTATCCAGAAGAGCATCTGCCTGCACTTGTATGCAAAATATCAGCAATGGGCAGAACACAGGAATCTGATTCCACCAATATTCTGTTATTCTGTGATCTCTAAAGTCATATGAGAAACTTCTGATGAACCAAAAAAAAAATTCCTAATGATTTTTCTCCTAAACAGTACATTCTTTACATGCCACATAGAAAAGGAGCCACCAAGAAATGCAGCATGAAGGACAGGAGGTCAGATTGAGAAGCTGTGTCCATGAGAACCCACTGCATCACTCAGCTTTGTGTCATCTACAAACTTGCCGTGGCTGCACACAATCCCACTGTCTGTATCATTGATAAAGATATTAAAGAGCAATAGACCCAAGACAGAGCCATGAGGGACCCTACTTGCCACCAGCCTCCACGTGAACATAGAGCCATTGACTATAACTCTCTGGGTGAATTCATCCAAGTAATTCCTTATCCACCAAGTAGTCCACCCTTTAAATCAATTTCTTTCAAATTTGGGCATAAGCATATCATATGGAAAGCCTCACAGAATTCTAGGTAGATGACATCAGTCAGTCCTTGTTGGGCGTTGCCACCACACTATCATAGAAGGCCACCAGATCTGTGAGGCAGGACTTGCCTTTAATGATTCTGTGCTGGCTGTCCAGTTCATCTCCTTGTCCCATATGTTCCTTAACATTGTTCCCATGAGCATGAGTGACATGATCTTCCCAAGCACAGGGGTGATGCTTACTGGTCTACTGCTCCCCAAGACTTTCCTTGCACAATTTTAAGGATAAGAGTGTTCAGATAGATTAAATACCCTTACTGTCTCCAGTGTGAAGATTTTTAACAAAACACTCTTCTATTTCAGACCTACAAATTAGTATCCATACAGTTCTGTATTTGGAGTTGACTGAAGTGTTAGTCAGTGCTTGCTTTATAGCCAATGTCAAAGCATCAAATTTGCGTTTTGTTCTGCAGCTAACTATGTCTTTACAATTAATTTGAAAACAATGATATTACAATCAGAAATCAATTTTCAAAGAGACATTGCTTTTGCAGGAAATAAACTTCTCACTTTAGTAGTCAGTGCTTCCACCACCTGGAAGTCCCAAAGGTTTTGTTTGCCAGTTAACATAATTTCAGGAAATCTCCAATTCTCCACATACACAAAAACCAGAAACACTGTTGAACACTACATGATCATTAATAATTTTCCATCTTAGAAATATTTTACCCGGTCTTGTGTATCATGAAAAGTCTGACATAGCTGAGCCTTTGTTCCTCTTCAGTACAGTGTGACAGTGATATGACAGTAATATTTTATTGGTTTTTCTGGAAAAGACATAGGAAGTTCAGGAGTTTTGTTGTTCTGTTGGGTTTTTTCAAGAAAATTAACTTACTTACTCATGTTCAATGATATCCCAGTACCAGGAAAATAAATATGTTTAACAGGTACTTAGAAAGGATGAGCTCCTTGTCTTGAAATAGCAAGACATGCAGACAATAATGCACAAGTACCAAGAAAATTTTAACTGTTGTAATTTATAAGGATGTCCTGTATTTAAAACACTTTGCTAAGCAAGCATTTATATGCTACCTGTGATGTGACTAAGTTACACGTACCCACTATTTAACACTGCCAAAATCCTTTTTCCTAAATGTGTACAACACTTTCCAATTACATGCTGCAATGTGTGGAATAAGCAAAAGATGAAAAAGGTAGACAGCAAAGAGTTAAGCAGATGGAGAGACAAAATCACCTCTGCCCTCCTCTCACTCCCTGCCATCCTTCCTTCCATTATACTAGGATGCAAAGTAATTTTAAGAGTTTCTTTGAAGAGCGTCGACCTCCATTATGAACAGTACTACCATCTTTCTTAAATTATTAGGCTTTTTTCAAAATTGGCCAATATTAGTTATTTTAGAAAATGTCTTAAGACAGACTTCAAAAGAAAAGTAAACACCAACAGTTTCACAGTGATACATCCCATTAAATTTTTCAGATTTTCTCTCTTATTGTCTTTGCCTATTTCCTTTCTTCCTTGTCTGGAATTACCACTTTAACACTGAAATCATCACTGTCCAAAGTTCTCCTGAAAGTTTTTTTGTTTTTTTTTTTAATCAGAACCCATTTGTTCTTTAGAAATCAGGATTTCTTTTCAAATAACTGTCAGAAGACAACTTTTTATTGTCGTTCTTGTTGTTGTTATCAGTTTGCAACATGTGATATTTGGAAGTAAAAACAAGACTTTTTTCTGGAGTAGATGAGCATTGTGCAGAGGAACACATTAATCTTTTTTCAATTATCCAACCATCCTGATCTCTTTTTCTTTTATTGTACTCCATCAAATGATACTTGGAGGTCATTTTAATTACTCTCCACAGCTTTTACCTAAGGCAACTCAAGAAACTGCCCTTGTTCCAGATCACCTGTTACTGAATCACTGGTAAAATTGGCTATTAAATGTTACTTCGAAGTTTGTCTGTCTAGAGAATCTCATTAGACTTCAGCTGAAGCTCCATATTGATTGGCAATTGTCTTTTTACATTTATATTATGGCAGTTATCAACCTCAACAGATTAGAAATACAGATTATTTAAGGAATGATTGATCATCTTTTCTTGAAATGCCAATTCAGAATACTGATCCTTACTAAGAGAGTGATTGGCATTTTCTGCCACTGACCACATGAAATGACCAATATTGCTCACTGATCTATTTGAATAACACCAACAGATTATGGAGTATGATTTAGCTCCAGAAGTCTTTCATCTGCACAAGTTCTAACTCTTAACCACACTACTTTTGGTAAAATGGTGTTTTAGTGATCTGCAGACATGAAATGTAACTTATGTTACACTCACACAAGTTGTACTTCAAAATATATAATGATTTTGCATTCAGTAGTGATCATCCATTTAACCACTTTAATTTCTTTCCTGAGACCCATCTTGGGTTTCTTAGAAAATGACCTTTGAGTATTTGCACCATTAATTCTGTTCTTACATGTCTTCATCAAGCTGTTGTCATTTCCTGAATAAAAAACAAGCATCTTCTTGGAACAAGATGATTTTTCTCCTCTTACTTGTCAATTCTTACCACACAGAAGCTAAGCATAATGATTTTACCTACATCTAGGACTTTTTAAAACTTTAGTCAAACCTCATCTTGTGAACTATTCCTATCAATAGTATTTATTAGGATTCTTTTTCTCTCTTATATACCAAACCAGTTGATGCTAAGATCAGCAGTATTAACTAATTTCTACTTGTAATATTGTTGCCTCTAGCTCAGAATGTTTGCACAGAGAATTTAATTTCTCATATACATATATTGTTTGATACTGCCACCTCCATCTAGAAGATACTTTATTATTTAATGGCCTTATTTTCAACTGATGAACACCTGCATCTTTCCTCAAAGCAGCCCATAATCTTCAAGCAAGTATAGTATTATTTGACTGTGTACCCTCTTCATTTTCTCTTTATCTTAACAGAAATATTAACACACCTCAGGACATTATGTTTGCTCGCTGGTATCGTCTCATGGTTTTGCATATAGTTTTGTTTTCCTTAGCTTTTAAGATAATCAGTGCTCCCCAGAATTAACTTAATTTCTAGTCTCTAATGTTGCCCGTTTGCTTTTTCTTATTTGCCAGCAAGGATATTTCAGATGAATAAAAACAAGCATTTCCACTTATGTCTGAAACAAACAAAAGGTTTGTTGGTTTGTTTTTTCACTTTGATGCTCCTTACACAGAAAAGGAAAAGACACAAACCTCTACTTTCTGTAGAGAAAGTAGACTATCAAAGTTTTAAAGGTGGATTATCCGGTAAGAATAATCCAAGAAAATATACACAAATCAAAAGAAATAAAATTTCAACAGACATACATTACAGGACAGCTAAAATCCACATTGCACTGAAATGAAAAAATCATGTTTTAGTGAAATCTTATGAACTGAAATGTCACTTCATACATTTGAGTTTAAATCCAGTTACTTAAATAAATGAGGCTGTGCAACTTGCAATGTTAATAATTATGAACCTTTCAGAGTGATGTTACACTGTGGGAGAAGAACTTTTGAAACGAGCATAGACAACAGTCCTGACTTCGATTGTTAAGGTAACGAAAGTTCCTTAAAACTGTTCCTTCTAATTTCAACAGCTTAAAAACTTCTTAAAAGTAACCCCACTTTTGAACACTGCGGAATACATCAGTAACACATTTCTTCGTAGAGACCATTTAAGAAATACACCAACTTGATTATAAATTAGAGAGAAAATAAAACTGGATGACAAATTTATCCTAAGTTTATCACTTTTTAATTAATAAAGGAGGTTTTAATTTGAACATTTTGGTCAGGCTTTCCTTTTTATTTTTCCATGTCAGGAGTGGTTTTATATTACCAGTCCCAATTTATGCCTTTAAAAACTTGAAAAGATATTACAGCTTGGAATAGTTCAACTGTGATGACTAGATCATGACTGTATTGGTTTAAACTGTTCTAACTGACTTCTCAACATTTTAAGGAAATTCACAGACTTGAAATATTTTTATTGACCTGGAAAGGCTGGGAGTTTTTTTCCTAACCTAGAAAGAGTCAGCAGGGTTTAGACAAGATATTCACTGACCTGGAATGATTGCTTTTTAAGCCTTTCTTGCTCCAGAATGATTGTAAAAGACTTGTAGCAACTTTGCTTTTAGTAACAGGTAATCTATTTTGCTGAACAACGTGCTGTTACACATATTGCTTTGATTTCTAAAAGCACTTTAAGAGTCCATGTATTTATTACAAGAAAAAATACTGTATGGCATGCACAACATCTGTTGCATGAATTATTTGGCACAGAATTTTTATAGTGCTTTAACATGGGTGTGGGGTTGCAAAATTTA